>JANFAI010000124.1:0-61290 GCA_024613185.1 Pisolithus microcarpus | reverse complement strand
CTTTCGCTGCGATCGGTTTACCGCGGCTGACAGGAGAAAAAAAAATCAAATGCCAGAGGACAGTTCTCATTTTCAAATCCGGGAATACGCAGAAGTCTCGGGCTGAGACAATCGAGGGGGCCAAAAAGAGGCAAGGCTTGTGTAATACTCCACCGCTGTCATATCGGAATGGCTTCAGTATTTCATTACTGCAACCCGGACGATGGCTACGATCACACCTGACACATGAAACACGGATGAATACAACGGAAAAGGAAGTCAAAGAATAGCGTGTTCGGGAAAATACGACAGAAACTGTTACAACGGAATACCTAGTACGCCTTCTTGGCTGATGCAGTGAGTTGCAAGTGGGCACTATACTCATCGTAAGGAACCTTCGACAGGGCTATCTCTCGCCATAGGTCCGGTGTGAGGAATGCATATGTTTTCGTGAGCTAAACGAGAAATATTCTGAGCCCGTGATGCACATTTCATTTCAGCAGGATTACGTACGGCGGCAAAGGTTGCCTTTAAGAAGTTACCCATCGTGGCAGTCGAACCCTTGGACTGAGTGTAGCAATCCTGGACACCAGCCAGCTGCAGAAGGCGCTTGGAAGCAGGCGCAGCAACGAGACCCGTTCCACGGGGTGCGGGGATCAGTCGGCACATGACCGAACCAACCTTGCCGCTGACTTTTGAGGGTACGGTGTGAGGCTCACCGAGAGCAGCACCCCAGTAGCCTCGTCGAACGGGAATCACAGAGAGTTTGGCGAGGATGATAGCTCCACGGATCGCCGTAGCGACTTCCTTGGCACACTTGACTCCCAAGCCTACATGGCCGTCGAAGTCGCCAATCGCAACGAACGCTTTGAAACGTGTGCGTTGACCGGCGCGGGTCTGCTTTTGTACGGGCATGATCTTCATGACTTCATCCTTGAGTTTAGGCAAGAAATTGTCTACGATCTGGTTTCCTTGACTGGTAGGGAGAAGAGGTAGATCTCTTCCATAGACTTGATCTTGCCATCCTTCACAAGACGGCCAAGTTTAGTGACGGGAACCCTAAGGGAGGGGGTCAATCGACTCTAAAGTGGCGACGAGCAACATTCGGCGAACCATTCTTTGTCTTCGTCTTTGCGACCGCCGCGACGAGGTCCACGGCGTCCTCTGCCACGATCCCCGCGTCCACGTCCGAACCCACCGCGTCCTCGTGGTGCGTCAGCCATTATTTCGGTGTCTTGAGAAACTACTAGTGCCGCGTCAGCACAATGGTGCAAGATAGAATGAGAACGAATATGAGAGTGCTCAAGGCCCCATCCGTAGCGTAACGCAGCATCCAGCCAAAACAACAGCCTTGGACGGGATATGCACGCCCCAGCCTAGCACCTAGGGTAGCCACTATGGCTTCAGCACAACGTTAGATTCACCTTTGAGGTTGGCGATGTCGAGCTCGCTGTCGATGACGGTACTCTACACTGGCGAGCAATCGGTCTTCTCGCTCCAGCGACCGGCCCTGAACTATGGCGGACCAATGACACTCCTACGTGAATCTGTTGGTATGCAACGACCAGCAGTCGAGTCGAATAACATTACATGGATTTATTTTGAAGGTAGAAAAACAACTTGTACGATACACTTGAATACGACGAAAATGGCCGCCAGTCTGGTGACAAAAAATCTGCATCGGTTACCGTGGGGGTGGTGTTCGGGGGCTGCTCACTTGCTGATAAATGCCACGGCACCGCCACGCTACGCTTTTCCATCTCCCTTGCAACAGCACCACACTCTGGTACGTTCTGCAGTCCTCTGACCACCTTTGCTCACCCTTCTCACAGCGTAGTAGCGAGCAACTGCAAACCGTTCTACACCTGCGTACCCCGTCAAGTTGGCAGAACATGTCGAATTCAATTATGTCGAATTTCATGAAACAGCAATCTAGTCCTTGCCCCACGTACGTACATGGCTGTTGGCCCGTGGACAATCGTCTAAATGGCCGCACTTGCAGCAACGGCCACCGTCAAGCCGTTGGAGATGGGGCTTTCTCTACCGACAACACTCCTAGCGTGCTTGCCGTGTGCCACATCCAGGGCACTGATGACTTGTACTATTACTCTACTACGTTCTCTGGCGGACCTGGAGTAAGTTTCCCTTACGTCTCGTCCTAGATTTGCGTTCTCATTGTGACGTGCAGTGGCGGTTTTGACGTCCCGAAAGATAAATGCCCTCCTGACCGAGGGTCGTCGGACTGGGTGACAGACAGTCTGGCGTCTAAGATTCCATCCTTTTCTCAGTCTCTGCCTTTTTCTACTCAAATAAGTCCGATGAACCACACGACCACCGCGGGTTTCCCCTCCGTTGCTACACCGAGAAAGATTTTAGGCAAACCTCAATCATATGATCTTCCAACCCCGCCTTTGACCCCCGATGATGGAGACAACGACGATGGTGATGGGAGCGGTGCTTCTGGTATCATCACCAGGCATCCAAAAGATGCATTGGACCTTCTCTTGAACATATTTCCTCATAACGGTGTAAGCCTGTTACCCTTTGCTAAGAGTATCGTTGTGTCTGCGCCGAACATGGGGGCTTCCTTCGATGGTGTCGTTCTCGAGTTGCCTGGCAAATCGAAGACGTTATACATCGATGGTAAGAATGCTCCTGCTGTCAGTCTCCGAGAAAGGTACGTACTTTGGGCTTTCGTCACGTGTCGATACTGATTGTCTTCTTTAGCGTCGTTGCCCTGCTTGACCTTGCTGACGAACAATTACAATGCTCTGCACTTGTAATCGTTCTCGACAGGTCGTCCAGTGGGATTAGCGAACTTCTGCACTCACTCATGTACGTCGGAGGAAGTGTTGTTACTAAACCGCCCTTCCAGGTTAATCCGGCGTACGTCCTTATGGGTTTGGAGGTCTAGTAGGTGATCGACCGGGGCAGATCTACATACTTGGCTGGTTGTGTGGTTCCTTGAGATATACTCGATTTCTTCCGTTGTGTTATGTACTTCCGCTACAGTCATGCATCAAACTTACGCTAATCTCCCAATTCTATGTACCACTGCAAGTAACAGAACTAGTGAGATATGCATAATGCCTCGATGGAATCACGTACTGGACAAGTATCTAGACTGCAAGTACTGCACAACTCATTAGCGCCCAGTGGTCGCCTGTGCCAACCCTGTCATAGTTTTACACGCAATCGTGGCGCGATGGCGAGCAGCGCCTTTCGTCTACCACGAGGGCTACCCGACCAGCGCTAGTCTGAGACTGCAGAATATCGCATCATGGGGGTTTTTGGGGACTTATTCCAGGCTATTGTTAGGCTGTTCTCTGGCGGTGGAGCTCCCCCTGAAGTCCCTGCGAAACCTGCTCGACAGCAACGACCACCTGTACAGCGGCCTCAAGACCAACGGCATTATCGACGGAAGGTGAGTACTACGTAGGGGGAACGATTCCTAAAATCGATTATAATGTGATATTTACTTGAAAAGACTCCTGACGACCTGAAAGTACCGTCGAAGAAACCTTTCGATAAGCAAAGTTTGCCCCAGACTAGACGTGAGGGCGACCGCCATCCTGTACGTCTTAGTCAACCCATACTTCGAGGGGTATGGCAAATCTGATTTTCTTGCACAGGAGCAAAACCAGATTAACCAGAACAATGAACACTATGTTGTGCTTCGGGCCGAGGCAACACGGGAAGGCGATTCGATGGCACAATGCTACCGGCAGAGCCACGAGGCATACCAACAGGGTCAAGGTGCCCTTGCGAAAGAGCTGTCCGAGAAGGGCGGCGAGCACAAACGTAGGATGGAACGCTTGAACGCTGAAGCTAGTGCGCAGATTTTCAGAGGTGATCAGTTTTGCCGCCTTCTGATATAGGTCTATAAAACTGAGCGTATTTCTCTCTTCAAAGAGAATAATTTGGCACGTCTCTACAACATTGTGCGGTAAAGCGAATCTTCTTACAGATACTTTTAGGACAGTAAACCCGGCGAGGTAGACCTCCACGGCCTTTACGTGAAAGAGGCTGTCATGTACGCCGAAAGCGCTATCGACAAAGCCCAACACCGAGGCGATTTCGAAATACGGTTGATAGTCGGTATGTTTGGTTTTCCAGTTTTGGAGTTTGAAGGCTATAGCTCAACATCCACACGTTTACCCAGGGAAAGGACTACACTCTGACGGTCAGGTTGCCAAAATCAAGCCTGCGTTAGAAGAACTCATGAAGAGGCAGGTCGTCCATTCTTGTAGTCACGTATTTCTGCTTACCTCTTGGACAGGCGGAGGCTCCCTGCTGACACTGACCCCGACAATGCAGGTCTACTGGTCGTCCGTTTGAGGTGAAAGGAAGTTTTGACGATAACACTCGTTGGAATCGTCGGAGTTCTTAAGTGTAGAGTTTTTATCGCGAAGGGGTACCCATGTATCAGTATACCATGTCGAATGCCTGTTACTGAGCTCGCCGCCACCGTGTGCGGCGTGGTTGAGCTGCTAGATAGGGGCTAATCCTACATAAGTAGTTGGCCGGGCTCACTGCCACCCGAGGTAATTCCTCCCTCCAAGGTCAGGAGACATGCATGCGTTTGTGCGCTCGTCCTCGACGTTTCGGTGTCGTTTATCTCAGACCCTCCCTCGTCGCGCTCGACTATCTCGGAGTTACGTGCAGGATCACTGCAATCCACTTCCATTCCCGAACCAAAGGAATCCCAAACCTCACGACATCTTCCACCTCCCCAGGTCCGCGACGCAGAAAGAGATAAAGCAGAGATGCAAGTCAACCCCCAAAGAACATCGCAGTCTGCCCTCTGACTAATTATACGTAGATTACGAGCTCGTTCGTATTTACCATCCAGACTCCATCATTGCTCGGCGAGACCCCCCTGAAGTCTCCCAAGAACGAATACAAGCAATCAACAAGGCCTATGGCATACTCAGCGGGAAGAGCGTTTCGCAGGATGAGCCGGAGGCTACCGCCATGGAACGCAGAATGGATCCTACTTGGCTGAGGAGCAGAATATCAAGACAACCCTACTTCGACGATGTCTCTGCAGATGACCGTTGGAAGGAAAGGTTCATAGTGATGTTTGCCGCGTTTGTGAGTGCGAATTACTGGGTCAGGATTCAATTACTGATTAGGGCTCTCGAGGCTTTGATTGGTTTCGTTGCGCAGACGTCGTATTATCGTTTGCAAGTCATTCAGGCCTCTCCCACCTGGACTGCAAAGCCACGCACGAAGAACAATACCCAGTGTAACGATGGGATATTAGCTGAATCAGACTCTTTGGACAACAGGTCCCGTCCGTAGCCCCCGGAACATCCGTGTTGTCCCGACTGCCAGTGGCCCCTCGGACGTGCATTCTTGTAACGAAGAATCATTCATTACACGGAGTGAGCGTAGGCGGAGTTGATGGTATAGGCCACATTGGTAAGAGGTCTATTGGACTGACACGTAACCATCCGAAACGAGAGGTGGAATGGTGCATTCGATCGATTAGCACCATCCATATGCGAGCAGCGGAGGGGAAGTCACTAATATGTGGTTCGGGGGTAGACACTGGTGTACACGGCTGAGATCATCTTGGCACATGAACACGAGTCAAGGCGGCTGACCGGGATTCGTGTTCGATGGTACAACAATGACATTCACGTTGCCAACAAACCTCTGGGCCGAGTGGCTTCGCGTTCACCTCGCTCCATTGACGTCGTCCCGATCTGAGGGAATTCGTAGCTAGCTACCCTGGGCCCGAGATAGTCCCGGAAACCAAGCACGGAGTTGAGTCTTGAAAGCGTATCGGGTACCATGTGTACCCACCTTGTTGCGAGAGTCTCAGTGCAAACGTGCTTAGAACTGCTGCTCTTCAAGACATCGCTAATGTATATCTACCACTGTGCAGGGCAAGGGAATAAAGATTTTGAGTTTGTGCAGTGCACTGCCATTACGCAGTACCATGTCCGTCAACAAAAGAAACAAGACCTAAGCCCAATCTGAGACAGAAACACAGGCTATCTAGGATTAGATTGTACACTACAATAAGAAGTATCGGTCGGGTCTAGCAGGGAAAGCAAAGCAAGGACAAGTCACAGTCGGGGCATCGGTAGGTTCGTACGTACGTTTCTGCATTACGAGTCGTAAGATTGGGATGAAGGAAATGCGAAGTCTAAGCAGCATGGTAAAAGCCCGCTCAATAGTAATTGGCGTAAGGCATGACTTCACTATCCTTTTGCAACAGCGCACTGCCATAGGGATACTGGCATTTGAGGCCATCAGACGACGAAAAAGAGTTGCCGTCAGTAGCGTATTCGTAAGAGGGGTTATGCATCCACTGGTTGGCGACACTGCGCCTAAGATTCAACAATTGATTAGGTGCAAGGGAGGAAGCATTACATGGAGAGACATACGATGGGGGGAGATAGGGAGCGGCTCCAGACGTGACCGGCTCAGGAGCGGTGTAGGAGACATGTCCGCCTGACCCAGCGGCCTTGTGTTGTGGTATGACACTCAAGCGGGCTGAGTTCAATGGCCCAACACTCGACGTCGCATACTTCTGAGAACTAGGGGGGATGACGCATTCAATATCATCAAAGCTCCGCTGCGGTATCTGCTTGTACACAATGGGTTGCAACTGATCAGAAATTTGAGGCAGCCGCTGAGATTGGACAGGGTTCTGCATCCCCCAAGAAAGCTCGCTTTCTTCAAGAGACTGATTGTCGAGAAAGTAGAGGTTCATCGGAAGCGGACATTGTGTGACGTGTGGAGCGTCAAAAAAGTGGGTCGGTTCAACAGATTTAATCCGTGAGTAGTACGGGTCACTTGAGACGGATGCGCGCGCGGCGAGATATTCCTGCGAGTTGTGATACCCCTGGGAGGATTCAAGAGCAGGTTGGTGCATTGCCTGCTCGCCAAATTGCGTGGCCTGCTGACAAGACACCAGGCTATCTTTACAGGTTGCCGCATCGATCCCGCCAAGAGGATTAGGCAGCGATGTGCTCAAGTCGTTACTGTTTAGCGTTGATTAGCATGAAGGTTGTCAGCATAGAGCATGAACGACTTGCAGATATATCTCGGCATTCCTCCAACGCGGTTTCACGAGCTCTAGTGCTCGTATAAAAACGCCGGCATGCCGAAGCACTTCGGCCATCTGCATAGCTAGAGGTGATTTGATGTCTTCCCCGGCACAAGCCTTGATCAGGTTACGTTCTTGCCATCTGAGGTCCCAATAATTCATCAGCAAGACGGCTGCGCACATGTGTGCGGAGCAGATGACACTGTAGATATTGGATATGCCACGGCCCATCTGGATTTGCAGGATATCAGAACAACACCGGGCAGCGTTGACGCAGAGCGCGATGCAGGGAATGGGCATCTTCGAGCGCGGTACAAAGTTGGAGGCTGACCGCAGAGACGGCGGTAGAAAAGGCCTGTAGATAATAACCTGGACGAGATAATAAGTGATGTACAGCGTTGCTGCTTGATTAGCGAACAGTGGATCATCCATCAACGGCGACCAGCGCACTGAGAAAGGATTATCAACATCACCTCAAACTACAGGGTGTGATACAGTAGACATACAGTGTGCAGGGACAGAGTCCACCCACTCAAGCAGAGCCTTGTTGAGCTCTGTCAATACGTCTTGTAATCGAGGGCGTATCGCGTTGATGAGTTTCGACCTGTCAAGTGCATACTAACCAGGGTTAATACACATGAAGCACAACATGCCCAGACAGAGGCTGTACGCACGAGATTCCTCAAAGCATATGCTGCGATCCTCGTCAATTTGAGGTATGAATTAAATGCAGCAATCTTGGCCGGTTTCCCTGGTGGTTGCTGGAAGGCACGCTCAGGATCCTCTGTATTCCAGTATTCATCGTCTACCTCCAAGGGAAGATCCACGTCGAAACTGTAACGAAGGGACTTAACATTAAATCTTGTGTAGACAGCTCATAGCTCACTCTTCTTCTCCAGAACAACAAGGACGACCGAGCGAGGCGCTGCCTATCCGATCATACAAAACCAGCATCCAGAAGGCCCTCTTCCATAATTCTTCCTCAACGCTGGGCTTGTCCCCGTATATCTTCCTTCGATGTGCACCCACGTCCTGGGCTTTCCGAATGCCGACACTAATGAAAAGCCACGCTACCGGGTGAAACGCGGTGCCGCGAATAAACATGCCCATTAACTACATATATAACAGGAAGATCAGGAACATGCCAATTTCGGTTTTAAGCGAAGAAAACCACCGACCGACATCGTCTGGACTTCGAATAAACCAGGAGGATGGAAGAGACTGCGTGATTCGCGGTGCCCATCTGGTGGAAACTCAGCAACTAGGGGTTGTTGGAAAGCCGACGATACGCACCCAGTGCTACATTGAAATATTTCCAGCCCGCACGCTGTCATTTGTTGTTGTCATCGGGCCGCTCTTCCTCCGGTATGTCATACTCATATTCGTCCAAGACTCGGGGATCGTCACACCACCGACTCGCCACGGCAAACAAAGTCAAGCAAAGACATCCAAACCATGGGTCTCTAAACTGTAAACCCTCTTTCCACTGTCGCTCAAACGTGGGCCGATGAAATAGAGGAAACTGGGGGTTAACATGGTCAAAAAAAAGCTTGACGAGTTTGTCCGCAAGATCTGGTGGCGGAAGTTGCCGGGCTAGAAAGCGACATAAACCTTGTAGACGCGACTCCTCATACACAAGTTCCCACTGTCCCGGGCGATGAGGGTTTATAGAACTCCCGGAATGATGTAACACGACTCACAGAAGGCGTCGTCCAGAACTCCTGCCGTCGGGTTGCAGCCGTATTAACTGGACTACTGTTCTCGTAGTGCATAGCGGCGCTCTCAGCTCCGCCGGTTACTCGATACTCATCTCTAAGTTTCCGCGTTTTCTCGATGAGTTTGAACCAGCTGCTCTTTCCGTGGAAGCGGACCTGACTATCTGCCAGAATTGACCGCTCTTGGGCAGGCTCGAGACCGCGGATGGTGAGCCGCTTCATGCCGCGTGACAGACTGAGCTCGCCGACCTCTTCACTTTCCGATGATGTGTCTAGTTCTGATGACAAATCTGTGTCTGTGCGCGGAGTGCCACCAGAATGCCGACTGCGGATGCTAGCTCGTGATGAAGAAGGGACAAGGGTATTTGTGATCTGCGGAAGAGACCCGGGCGGCGTAGATCTGACGTTTGAGGGAAGAGCGGAAGGCGAGGAAGATTTCTGACGAGGTAACGGACCAAGCACAGAGTCTTGGTCACTCTTCCACGAATCTCGAATGACTGGTGGGCCAAGCTCCTCGGAAAAATCCTCTTCGGGACGAAGCTAGTATGCAAATCGATCAGCCGACGTTCTACCGACAGAGGGTGCCTCAGCCAGGGACATGCTTGACAGTGGTTTGAGGACCGTGATATGTACAGTCCAACCGGAAAAGATGAAGTGAAGTCCAACTCACTCGCTTTAGAAGGGCCTCCATCTTTTCGAGCCTGTCTTCCATACTGGTCACATACCTGGGAGAGTCACGTTAATTGTCAGAGTCGTCGCGATATGAAAGACACTAACGCCTTTGGTGGACCGCGTGGCTTGGATGCCTCACTGTGGACGAAGGGTTAGCAGCGGGCGAGAAACGAAGTTATATTTAATCGCACGGACACGTAGGAGCAAATCTTGCGAGTGTGCACACAATTTGTACAGAGGTTATTTGGCATCTTCGGACCATCACACTTAATCTTCCTACGACGACATGCATCACAGGCACGCTCTATTTTTCGCTTCTTCGAGAGTGCATCGGTGGTGGGGGATGGCTGATAGGGCATGTTCGTGGACGAACTCGGGGCGGACTGGAATGCGTAGGCATCCGTAAAATCGACGGTATTGGTCGCATGATGAAGAGGATGGAACTGGTTCATTGGAGGATACATGGACGAGGACGAGGCCCAGACGGAGCACTAGGCCAGGGAAGCGGGGGTGAAATGTTGGCGGGGGGGAGACTAACTCGGGGCTGGTCGTCAAAGGGCACGTCGACGGCAAACAACCCGACAGCCGCGTGGCTAATCGAGTGTCGAATGCGATGCAATGGACAAATCGCTGTGCGAGGACTGCAGAAGCACATAACAACATTTACTTACTCGATCACATATGCCCCAAAGAGGGCTGACTAAGCAATATATACCCCTATCACGTGCCACCTACAATGTGTCTCATTGCTACAGGGTTAGTCAGCCCCTGGGAAGTCCGTTGACTAATATTCGTGTCACTTCATTTGCCTTCGTCCCAACAATGCAGCATTCCTTGATTGCTCGTGTCCGCCCGATGTCGGTGGTGGCACGCAGGATGTCTTCCTCAGGTCTAAACAGACCTTCACCGCCCCCACTTGCCCGTGACCTCCAGCGCGAATTCGAACAACTCCAGCGCCAAGCTCAGGCACCGCTGTCGTCACAATCCCTATTGGAGTCTGAAGCAGGGCTTGCCCTTCACCCCGATGCAAGAAAACCTCTCACGCCCGAGTTTGAGGGTCAAGTCAACCCTAAAACAGGCGAAGAAGGGGGGCCAAAGCGGGAGCCAGTCAGAAAGTGGGCGGAGGATGGGGGAGACTGGAGTTTCAAAGGTCGAGTGACTGACTTTTGAACCGGAGAGGAGACCCGGTAGGAGGCTTGGAATTACTGTGCGTCGGCCGGCGTCGATCGCTCATAAGGTGAATTGCGCAAAATGGAGTACAAAATAACATTTTTTGATGCAGTACAACATCTTTGTAGCAGCCCTTTTCTGATACCAATGCAAAGCGATTGTGTTCATCGTCTGATACCACGAGGCGCAGGTACACCGCGCCCACGACGTGCTGCCGCCGTTGTAAGTACACCACATCGTGTCACACATCTCCGTATACGTACCGTTAGCTGCGAAAGAAATATCGAGTTGATAGACAGCGACGGTATGTAGGGCATACACGCACCTCGCATGATCGTTGCACGTCCACGTGCCGTACCGATACCTCTTCCTCGCATGGCATTCGGACCCACCCGTTTGAACCTGTCTGACGTGAATGCGAACCGTGATGAGATGTAAGAGAGCGACTTACATGGGTGCATTCTGCAGCATGTCTGGTACTATGAAAAATCTGACCATACTTCCTCTGATATAAACTTGGTCGAGTTGGGATACACGACCATCTCGTCCAGTGACGGTAATATCCTTGAGAGAAATATTCAAGTTATCTTCGGCTGAAAGGCCGCAGTTCAGCAAATGATCGGAGGCGAGTAGATGATGCATGCACCCTCTGCGAGTTTACCACGATACAGTTGGCCCGTCTTGAGCTCAACAGTAACGATATGGCCTAAAGACTCGTGCAAGAGCTTGACGGGAACACCTAAGCCTTCCTGGGGCATTGTTATTGTTGGTCGTCGAGGATCAAAGACGTTAGTTTGAGCCACGCCTCGAGCCAGCGCCGACACGTATTATGTAATATGTACACCGGTACTCTGCTTGCTCGCTCCCCGGCTGTACCATACCAATCAGGGCTTTCTGCGTGTCTGGTGTTTGACTTACCCTTGGGACGCTCCTTTGGCATCGACCTGGCATAATACCGCAAGCAGTTGGAAGATACCCCATAGTACTGTATGGTGTTGCGGACACGGCATTCGACTTCTTCCCTTCATCTGTCGACTAGATCTGGAGCAGGGCCTTTTCAAGGACCATCTTCGACCAACTGGCGGAGGGAGCGCCTCCTTCGCATTGGAATTAACGATGATGATACTTTCACCCGAGTCCCCACGACTGACTCCGAAGAACATATCCCCTCTGAGACGACTTCTTTGTATTCTAACAGCAACCCTAACGATTATGGAACGCTCCCGTCCATCGGCGCACGGGCATCTGACTTACTCCTTCGTCGCAGCCGACCTCCGCTCCCCAACGTCCAGTTTCGTCGCACCTTATCCGCTACGGTTATCTCCCCGGTGACCATTTCGCCAACCTTGCTACGAAACACGCTCAGCTGGCGCGTCTCTCAGCGTCCAATTTCTGCATACGACGCTCCACTGGTTAATTCCAAGTCTCCTGTTGACCAAACCGACATAAACGTCCGCATCAATGGTTTCCGCGTTTGGTACTCGTCCTTCTCATCCATTGATTGGCTCCACGATACCATAAAGGACTCCGTCCGCTTCTCTCGTCTGAGGCGTGGAAAATCACTTCGTTCGCATCTTCGTCTCGTACTTGATAAGAGTCTTGGTTGGATAATCGTCACCGTCGTTGGCTTCCTGACTGCTGTTGTTGCTTTCCTCGTCGTCCGTTCTGAACAGTGGTTTTTTGATCTGAAGTATGGCTATTGCGCTGATGGCTGGTGGAAAGCTCAGCGATTCTGTTGTCCTGTTCCTGACGATCTGTGGATGTCGTCCTCCGACGGTGATTGTTCAAGTTGGCGAGCATGGTCTGATGTTATTAGTTCACGGATCCTCAATCAGCCAAGTTATATCTTCGAAAACGACTACATAGAGTATTTCACTTATACCTGTGTCGCGGTACGTTCCTCAACTTTTTTGGGTCATACCACATTTATCGCCAAGTGTAGATTCTCCTTGCCACTTTGTCTACTCTCCTTACGATCCATTTCACGGCCTCAACCTCGTTCCTCACACGCAAAGAATCTGGAGTGTTATCACCCTTATTTGTTACCAACAAAGATGGCGTAGAACATCAAACTCCTCCACAGTCTAAGCGCAAGGTACTCTACTATGTACGTACCCTTCATGCCTGGACCAGATAGCACTCGTTCCCACAAGTGTTCCACAGGCAGCAGGTAGTGGCATACCGGAGATCAAAACCATCCTTTCGGGTCTGTTCATCAACCTGTTATCAAGGAGGTTGACTAAGATTCTATCTCTAGGTTTTGTTATTCATGGATATCTGGGCGCCAGAACGCTCTTCACAAAGTCTTTGGGTTTAGCGCTCTCGGTAGGATCAGGTTTATCCCTTGGTACGTCCCGTTGCTCAACTGCGTAAGGTTGATCTCTTACCAATACCTATGGTATAGGCAAGGAAGGGCCATTCGTTCACATCGCGAGCTGTGTCGGCAATATAGTTAGCCGGTGCCACAGCAAGTACGAAAACAACGAAGGTTATTCATCCCCTATCTCTGACACGTGTCCCTGGCTGAGATGATGTAGCCAAGCGCCGTGAAATTCTCAGCGCAGCATGTGCAGCAGGCGTGGCTGTGGCTTTTGGAGCCCCAATCGGGGGCACCTTATTCAGCCTGGAAGAGGTTTCCTACTTCTTCCCACCCAAGGTTTGAAGATTTGATTGAGTGATCCAACTCATCGCGGCTTACTTATTGCACAACGTGCACTTGTAGGTCATGTGGAGAAGGTGTGAGTTCTGTTTTGACGTTTATGAGAAAGCTGATATGGATGTTTTTAGCTTTTTCTGTGCGATGATCGCCGCAATTACTCTGAGGTTCCTTGATCCGTTTGGGACAGGGAAACTCGTGCTGTTCCAGGTTACATACGATAAGGTGTGATCGTTCACTTTCGCGTGCATTGTGGTACCTACCCAGCCACCTACAGGATTGGCATGCTTATGACCTAATTTTTTTTGTCCTGTTGGGTGCCTTGGGAGTAAGTCGTGTTTCTTCTTTGCTCCTTCTTAAAATGGTTTGCTGATCAGCATGGAAGGGTGTGTATGGCGCATACTTCTCAAAACTGAACTACCGTTGGAGCCGTCATGTCCGCAATGGTACATGGATAAAAGACCATTCCGTTGTTGAGGTGATCTTGGTATGCGGATACTCTCTTTTCGTTGTAACGCACTGACTTGTTAAGGTTACGTTAATTACTGCGTTATTTTGCTTCCTCAATCCCTACACTCGGATGGGAGGCACAGAGCTCGTTTACAATCTCTTCGCCGAGTGCAAGCTAGGCAGCAAGAACATGCATTTCGGCTTGTGTGTTCAAGAACCGGGAAACCTCGATCACATATGGCCTGTTGTCCGTGCAATGTTCATGACCATGATCATGAAAGGTGCATTGACAATAGTCACTTTTGGCATCAAGTTACCCGCAGGCATTTTCATTCCCACACTTGGCGTGGGTGCCTGTGCAGGAAGGATACTTGGTGTTGCTATACGTTATCTGCAGTGGAATCACCCGGAGAGTGCTCTCTTTTCAGCGTGCGGGGATGACAAGGATTGCGTCATCCCTGGCCTTTATGCCATGGTCGGTGCTGCAGCCGCGTTATCTGGTGTTACGGTCAGTTTTCAAGTCTCTTTGTGACGGCTGATTCCATCTCCAGTCTGCAGCGAACGACAGTTTCTTTGGCCGTAATCATGTTTGAACTAACCGATACGCTAACATATGCGGTGCCGGTCATGTTGTCAGTTTTGGTAGCCAAAACTGTTGCTGATGCATTGGAGCCCAAGGGAATCTATGACCTCGTGATAGAGTAATGTGCTCTTTTTCAAATTTCGCCGGTGGTTTCCTTACCGCCATGCCTAGACTGTCTCAATTGCCATATCTGGACGCAAAGCACGAGTACCTTTGGGCCGATTTCTCGATCAATGATGTGGTACGAAATCTCATTATATGCCCGCTCCGAAGGGTTACTGACACGTTCTGAACAGACGAACAGGGAAGTCGATACAATCTGCTTGGATCAGCCTAACACTGTCATGAGTCTGCGAGACCAGCTGCAGTCGCTCCTGAATGCAGGTCAAGATGACAGTGGCTTCCCCATTCTCCGTGCGAGCAGAGACCGTGAAGGAATGCGTATGGTAGGCTATATCGGCGCCGGTGAATTGGAACATGCTCTCGGTGAGCCGAACGCGTTTTATCCATCCTGTAGGCGACTGTCGTGTAATTGGGCAAATCTACGCAGCCATAGTTGCGGATGATCCAGACGGGCAAGTGCAGTTCGAGACATCGTACGTACGTGCCGGGCACGACATGGCAGCATCGTACTCTTCTTGTATTGAGCAGGGTCCCGAAGACCCACTGGACTTCAGCGTATATATGGATGAGGTATGTCTACGTTTCGGTTGCGTGGCGCTGTGTTGACATTAGCCCACAGGCTCCCTTGACTATCCAATCTAATTCACCTCTACCTTTGGTCCACCAGTTTTTTGTAAAGCTAGGTGCTCGATACGTCATCGTCACTAATACTGATGGGGACTGTAAGTTGATTTTTTCTGAATTATCCAGAAGCATGTCTCATCTTCGAAAAAAAAACATAGATGAAGGCGTCATCGACAAGAAGAATTGGCTGGCCTTTTTGAGCGGACTGGAGGAGAAATCGTGACGCTACGATCTTGCACGTACGCCGTCTGCAATCGCACCGCGAGCTGTGGGGTCCATATCATGTAGGTCGAAGCTATACCCTGATGTGCATCAAAGGATGCTTTGTACGTCACGTATGCGCAACGTGGTTATTCGTGGGTTGTTGATTGGAATAGGTGTCGGACACTCGTTATCCTAGAACCTTGTCACTAGTATGTACATCATCCAATTCAATGCTACGGAGGTGCGCTATTCGATATCTACCCCACTACTTCGTAGCACTTGCCTAGTCTCTGATGTATAAACACATCGTCTTTCCAAGGAGTATTTTCATCGATATGATCGACCGAGGCATTGGCCCGCTCTATCGCTTGGTTCAGCTGGATCGGAAGATTTGTCATAACCGCTCCCCGATTGCTGTATGATAGATTGCCCATCTGTTCCGCCGCATCGACCAGAAACATGATTTTCGGTGGGAAACATAATAAATGAAGTGAAAGGAAAGGGGATATTAAGAGAAGGTTAGTCGTTAAAAAGCCTAAATCAACCGCGTAAATGCCAGGGGTTTACCGTCGGTGGTGCAGTCCGCCATGATGGTAGCAACACGCTGCACTGCAGCCAACGTGAAGGAATATTACAAATCAGAGGGAGCAAAACCTGCCTCTCACGTGACTGACGTGCCCGGCTTTATCCGACCAATTGGTCTGGTGCTTGCGAGTTACAGTAATTGTAAGATACCTTCAGAAAATGTCCGCGCTGCGCTTGCTGTCGTCCACCTCCCGGCGAGTGTCCTCGGCGTTTCTTCAGCAGAAGCGTGGGTATGCAGAAGTTGCGGGAAAACTTAACTTGTCGTTGGTTCTTCCTCACCAAGTGCGTTGTGGCGGGTATGTACGTCTCGAAGCACGTCGCTCACCATTAGTCCGGTTTTCCAGGCAATCTTTACTTCGGCAGATGTCGTTCAGGTGAACATCTCAGCAGCCACCGGTGATATGGGTATTCTTGCGAACCACGTCCCTTCCATCGAACCTCTCCGTCCCGGTGTCGTTGAGGTGATCGACTCGAGCAACACGTCAAAGAAGTGGTTTGGTGCGCGTTACCAACCCAGTTGACAAATTTTGTGCGCTCATTGGTTTCTTGGTCTCTAGTCTCCAGTGGCTTCGCCAATGTGCACCCTGGTAACAAGCTTACCATCAACGTCGTCGAGGCTGCTCCTCTTGACTCGTTTTCTCCCGAGGTACGAGTGTTGCCTGCCATATGTCTACGCTGATCTCTGGAGTACCACTTTCAGGCGGTGAGGAGTAATCTTCAAGAGGCATTAAAAGTTGCCGCAGGAAATGGAACAGAGGAAGAAAAACTGGAAGCACGGGTAGAGGCTGATGTTTATGAAGCATTGCAGCATGCTCTGGGCTCGAAGTGATCTTTATACAGCATCACTGCGTACTACATGATTGCTCGCATTGTACTCGCGGTCGCTGGGCAAACTACATAGAATCTCGATTAGGTTTGGAGCGCAGTCCGCCTAATTTGCGTAAAGTATTTACACCAAGTGTCGAAGGCTCGCGGAAATAACATTGACCGTCCAACTAACCCTTGGAACCTAGTATGTTTCAAAGGTAGTGTGGGTTGTCGCCTGCATACTGTCTGCCAGACTCGTGGTGCGTTATAATTGCAAGCTGGTCAGGCAGTCCACGTCAAGTGTAACAAGATCCTCAACCAACCGCAGTAGCACTGGCAGTTGTCCCCGAAGGAGCTTATATCTTTTTATATTTGCAATCCTGAGAAGCGGCGACTGAGGTTTTTGCAGGTTGGTCTCGAATGAAACATTCGATGCTTTCTTCAGGCTCTGACATAACAACTCTCGCAGGATGGTACGACCCAAAGCCGGGGCAACCATACAACCAGAAGATTGGAACGTAGAAGAGCTGCATATTCCTTCGATTGAGACAGGTTCGGTACAGTTATAGCGTATCCAAGGAGACATTCCGATCCCGGGTTATGGCCCCCTTGTGTAGCGCCGTTCTTGTATGGGACGAGATATCATCCAGCATGTCACTTCGTGTGATAGGCGACATCGAGCCTGCAGCGAACTGCACTAGGCATTCCAGAAGAAGCAAGTACCCTCATACTTCGGTCGAATCTCTCAGGTAGGACTTCGCAGGTGAACCCCCTGCATTAACACAACCTGGTTTGGTTTGGAAAGCTTTGTGGTATACGGGATACACTCCGCCCCTAGTGGAACACTACGAATATCAGACCACAATGTGAGAATCAATCGTAGTGAGGTCTCGTAGACGTAGAAGCCGTCTGGGCCGATGGAGAACCCATATTCAAAGGGGGGAAGTCGTCCGCTTCCCACGTGCCAGGAATGAGTGCTATTGGAAGGAGCCAGGTCGCTGTAAGAACAACACCGTGCCCTAGTCTCCGTCAGCCACGTCTTGGCATAGCAGGAAGGATGGTACCTTTATCGAACGACTTGACCGCAGACCAGCTCCAAGCAATCAAACCCCCCACATATCCAAGATAGGGTACAAGTCGACGCAATATTTGCACAGCTGGTCGCATTTGCGGAGGTAGCAGCGGTAAAGGAATGTGGTCCATAAGCCATTTAAGCGCACCAGTGATTATTGCAGCGCGCTTTGCGGCCTGAAGTTGCTTGTTGTTGAGTATATCTAGAACCGGAGGTGGAAGATATCTGCAAAACGGGAATCAGGACCGTGATGGAGCTTGGGGCCAGTTTACACTCACATCCTGAATCCCCACCACATGGTCTGCACAGATATTTTGGTGAGTGACGGGACCCAGACGCGATACTCCCTCTCTGGAAGCTGGCCGCCCCTCGATAAGGGGCTTTTCCAAGACTCATCAGGAGGGACCCATCGCACTACGCTGGAATCATCGACAGTTTCTCTTTCATTGGCTTTCCCCTTTTCCAAGGTTTCGTTCGCTCCCATCAACACCTGCTCAATGGACTCGGCTGGGAGGGGAATGAAGCGAGCTTGAGGTGTACGTATTTCTTCTCCATCCTCATACACGGAGACAATCTCTGAGCAAGCGATCTCCACCTCTGAAGTGTTGTCGGGCTCCAATGGGCCATAGACCATCACAGAATTGTTATCATCTACGCAGTCCAACACAGTGCTGGTGCTCTCCGTAGGGGAGGCTAAGCCGTTTGCCAACTCCCTGCCACGTGGTGATTGAAGCAGATCCAATGCTGAAAGAAGAGATTGACTATCAGGTTCCATCGACCGATTCGAGGTTCTCGGCGACAGAAAACTCCATACATTTGCAAGATTGTCGGTCGCAGGTAAAATAGGATTAGACGACGACGGTGATGATGGCTCCTGCTGTGGCGAGGATGCAAGGTTGGGTCGGCTGGATGACATGACGGGGGAAGGGAACGAAGGCAAAGCGGTGATCATTGCCTGCATTTTCTGCACGAATGTTGTCGGTCCAATTGTTTCCTTGTTGCCTTCCGTGTCCGCCACTTCATTTCCAAGATCGGCTGAAGGAAGATCAGCTGATCTCGAACTCTCCGGAGGCCCATCATCAAGATTGTTGCTGACAGCAGCCAGCCCTTCTTCGGACCCGGGAAGAGGTAAAGTTTGGGCACTCTGGCCGTTCCTAAACTTGAGAAACTTGTCGGTTGCAAAAATTTGCTCAGTGAATAATTGAAGCCTTGCAGATAGCGAGGAGCTGGTACCACGATCGCCGTCGTTCAAGGACATAACTTGTATATCACTTGTATCTTGTTCTCGAATGCTTGTCGACGGTGGTTTTCTGTGAGGCCATGACTCGATGGCTATGCAGCACACCAAGCTGTGGCTGTGCAACCACCCCCTGGCTGGCAGTACTACGCGCGGTTGGCATCCATGTATCCTTTACCGGTTACATCTCAACCCTTCATATCCAGACAATAGAAAATGGCTTCATCTTAATTTATACTCGAATGGATCTTGTACTGAGGTGCCGTTAGACCTCACCCGACCGTTTGTTGAAGGTAGAAAGTGCTCGGGCAACAGGACTCTTACAAACCCTAGCGAATACTTGTCCCGCAACTAGAAACGGGTCCCAGGTTCGTTCAAAAAGGCATATAAACACTCAAGTCTCCATTGAGACGGGGAACGAAGGCCGTGGTGACATTGTGCAATGACCAACGCTGACAATGACGTCAAGGTGACGCCTGTGGTGGAGGGCGTAAGACGGGAAGAAATTCAGTATAAAAAACCGACCGGGAAAAGTATTCAGGTTACAATCGATATGTCTTCTCCATCAGAACGCGCTCGTTTGGACCCCTACACCGCTCAAGCGGAGAATAAGCCTATTTCCCCGCTTGAGAAAAGTAAGGGTACGTCTTGTGACACCTCGCCGTTTTCTAGTCGAGCCCATTACCGTATATTCAGCCTTGTGCACCATAATTAAGGCAGCAAAGACTGGAATGCTTGTCACTCGCAATACGGAAGGGAACCTGCATTCGCGTGCCATGAACCCAGTGAATAGTAAGTTGACCTTCGTGCCAACTTCTTGAGTACTAAATCGATATCAATCCAGCGCTGGGCGAGGGGCAACTGAATCTCGTTTTCCTCGCCAACAACGTAACCGCAAAGTTCGAAGAGATTGAAAACGATTCCCACGTCAATGTGTCATTCTTCGACTCCTCCACGACGAGCTGGGTCTCGTATGCGGGAAGAGCTCGAGTGTCTCAAGATAGGGATCTTATCCACAAACATTGGTCAAAGACGTTCGTATCGATCGTCGCTCGCTCTAGCCAGAGATGCTCACCTTATTAGTGTTACGGGCTATATCGGCAATTTGAAAGATGGTGTTCATACAGGCGATGAGAATGACCCTCGTGTCTCTGCCATCGAAGTCGTTCCGGATGAGATTCGTTATTGGTTCACGGAGAAGGGCGCAGTTCCCCGGACCGTACAGGTAGCTGCCGGTGCAGTTGCCGGAAAAGCGACTTCGCCAGGCGAACTGCACACTATCACGAATGAAGAAGTTAGCACTCACCCTTGTGCTGCGGAACATGAGAGGCTAATTAGTTTTTTTTTTTTCAGATTCATTTGTTGCGCGGTATTCACACCAAATAAGCGGTAATGGAAACGAAGGAAATCCCTTGTTCAAGGTCATCACGTTGTAGTGAAACGGACTTACGTATGTTACGCTGAAGAAGCACGTGTTTCGTAGCTGTTTCGGTCGCAAAATGGAATGTGCAGAGATGGGAGAATCTAACTATTTCCACTTCCTCTATTTTTTCCTGCATTAGACTTTGAACGAGTGTGCGACGACATGGCATCTTCGGTTCGGTGCATGGCTTCAGCATAGCTGTTGAATATCGCGGTATAGGTATAAGCTCATCGCCAGCCTGATGAATGAGATTCCTCACAGTAACTTATAGCGCACTAATTCTTCTTCTATTTCCTCGTTTCGGAGGCGGGACATCACTAGCTGGTTCTGTCGATGGTTTCTAAGTGTACGGCGTTACTACCTAGATCGACCTCACCAAAACATCAACATGTTCAGCACTCAGTTGTGCAAGGCTGGCATCGAGCTCCTTCCTGTGGTTAATGCCATGAGTGACTGCCACACAGTCGAAATCTCCTCGTCTTACACTTTGGCTGTTAGTGCCCGATTGGCATTCCGTAAATTGTCCACTTCAATCGCATGAGCCTCCCGTTTCCTCATGAAGTCATGGTATTCATGTGCATATGCATCCAACATGAATGGCGTAATCTTCAACGAAATAGCATCTTGTACTAAATCGTCGACCCGGTATTCTGGCCGGCTCGTTGCTTGTTCTTCTTGCTCAGCTGGACCAACCTGTACGCAACTGCCCGTCATTGCCACACCTAGAAATATCGATCTATGATACAAAAGACCGCCGCACCTTATATCGCTCAAATACTCTCTGCTTAAGGAAGACGAGGATCTCATCGAATTTCATAGACAACAGTATATCTTCGTTTTTCTGTAGCAATGCCACGCTAAATGCGAAGATTGATTCGACGCCACTCGCCAAGCACGTGTCGTAGATCCGGAACACGATTTCCAAGGGGAATCTGGAACGACCATTTAGCTCCTGATGAGAGACGGGAAATAAAGGACGAATCGCCTGTAGCCAAATAGTGTGAGGAACCATTGCGAGCAAAACATGCTTGACTTGACGCCCTGACGAAGGAAATGCACATGAAGTACGGGGAGCAGCTCTTCCACCAATCTGTCGAACTGCGCGACATTGGTCTAAGTCGCTCCAATCTCAAGCGCTCACCGTACCTGAAACTAAAAGAAATCGAATAAGTGGCAAGTCCTATCGAGTAGGAACTCACTAATCGAAGCTGAAGTTTGGGCATCTCGGGTAGGAAATGTCCTCTGAGGTCATACGAGTACATCAGGCGAACAAGCAAACAAAATGCTTGCTCATCTGGCATCTACGCATTGACTTCTCAAAAACCATCTCACTGTGCTAAGGTACAAAACCCTCACGTTTAGCAGTAAAACAGCGACGACAAATGGTAGTCCCTGGCAATAGCCTACTTGTGGATCATACCTGATCGAATGGATTGAGTACGAGGCATCGAAGTCCCCAAAAGGAGTTGGACTTACAGGGAATAGGCTTTAAGTACGTTGAACAAATTTTCTTGTCCGATCCCTTGGCCATTGGTGAAAAACTCGTGGTGCGGAAACGTTCTACGAAAACCAATCTTAGAGTGGTCGTAGAAGCTGATGTTACGCGATTGCAGCTCCACCTTCCAAGATCTCGGGTGATGGATTTCTCATGTGAACTGGATCCCTTCAGAAGCGCGAGATAGGTGTTCTCAAGTTCACTATCCTTGGAGGCTGCCCTACCGACCATCGTGGGTTGGTTAATCTGAGGGCGGTTACATAAACGTACATTAGTTGCCACATCATTCCGCGTAGCGCGTGTGGTATCCCTTTTTCTATAGCTCTCGCAAGCTGTTCGGCGTTCTCAGCAGCATATCCTTGATAATCTGCAAGCTGATAAGACCAATCATGGAGTGTGTATGCGTCGAATAATGTACCAGATATCACGGCACCCCAAAACTCTGCATGCAAAGTATATGTTCAGTGACTGAGAGGCGAGAAGACGACGGACAGCATACCCCAGTCTATACTACCTTCCTCGTTCTTGGCAGCTTGCGCCCGTCGTTCATTATGTAGTCGTACGAACTCTTCGTGAAGCTTTTGTTGACCGCCTCCAGCTACACGCAACGCGTCGACGTCGTTTTCGTCGAATGCTTTTTGGGGACCGAGTCGCGCCAGAATGTTTCCCTTGGTAAGATCGCTCGGTGTGACACTGGAGACCGACTTTTTATGCGCAAGGTGACGTTGGCCAACGGCCCTTGCGTTGGATTGTGCAGATATAGTGGTCCTGCGTTCGAGTCTATTAGCAGGGTCCTCGACTATTTCAGACTTGAGAGATATGACGCTCGCGCGATCAGAAGACTCGGATAGTGGGATGGTAGAGAAACGAGAATCATCTTCGAGGACCACGTTGTAGTCTGATCCAGCGATGGAATCTCGAAGGGGAAGTGGAGCTTGCCCAGGGTCCTTAGGAGAGAGCAGCGAGTCGAGCGCTGTAGCGGCTGTGGAAGGTAGCCTGTCTGTGGACATGGAACCAATGTTTTGCTGCAGCGTGCCTGCAGAACATCAACGATGTGGTTTCAGCAGTAGTTTGGAGACAGGAGCAGCCCGAATCGCGCGCTGAATCGGTATTCAAAAGAAATTTTATGGCGTCTGCCAACACAGTCACTGGCCATTCTCAACTATCAAACCGACTCTCATGCCAGTGCACGAGCCGTTGTGAGCTCGAGTGACACAAAACTAAGCACTACGTGGCGTGTCTTCGACTGATTATCTTCGGGTCTCCCCTTATCACCAACTCCCAGTGCAAACGGTTAACGTTCGCAGTGCTCCAGTCTTGAACACGTTTCGGAGACTGGCATGGCTAACCCTCGGTTCTTCAAGATATCCAGCCAGAACGTCGTACTACCAGACACTGAAACGCCGCAAGCTGCCGTGATCACAGTCGATACCGACACCGGAAAGATTGTAGACATTGAAAGGGGCGCCACAAATCACTTGCCTCAAGGTGACGTCCAGATAATCGACGTCGGAGCCAAGTTCGTGCTTCCTGGAGTCGTCGAGTGAGTGTTAACTGTTCCCGCCTGGACTCCGATCACGATATCGGTCACACCAGTGCCCATGTTCACCTGAATGAACCGGGTCGGACGGACTGGGAAGGGTTCCGGACAGGTACTAGGGCTGCCATCTCAGGTGGAATAACGACCGTAGTAGATATGCCTCTCAACTCCATACCCCCTAACACCACACTGGAAAATTTCCATGTGAAGAGGGCCAGCGCAGAGGGCCAATGCTGGACGGACGTCGCATTCTGGGGCGGAGTAATCCCGGGGAATCAGGTATGTTCAAGCCGTAATTCTATACTTGAGCAATATTCCCAACAAGAACCGAAGAAAGACCTCAAACCATTGATTGCCGCAGGAGTGAAAGGTTTCAAATGTTTCTTAATTGAAAGTGGCGTAGAGGTGAGCGTTCAATCGTTTTGATGTCACTATTATTTGTTCACGGAAGCCCAGGAATTCCCGTGTGTGGATGAGCACGATCTGCGCAGTCACTTGGACCAACTGCAGGTAGGAAATCTCGAAAACTATGCCATGATACACATGTGTTACCACTGCTGTAGGGAGAGCCCACCGTTCTCTTATTCCACGCAGAACTCGAAGACCCTTCATGTTCGACCAAAGAGGCTCTGCATCTCAATCCTACGCATTATGAGACATTCCTATCCTCGCGGCCTGACGCCCTCGAGGTAAATGCCATATCTCTCATCACTCGACTGCAGGAAGAATATCCCTCTCTGCGTTGTCACATTGTCCATCTGTCCTCGTCTTCTGCGCTTCCCACAATCCGTGCTGCCAGATCCCGTGGATCGAAGCTTACAGTGGAAACGTGCTTCCATTACCTGTGTCTCTCCGCTGGTATGATCCCCAACGGCCGCCCCGAGTTTAAATGTTGTCCCCCTATACGCGATGAGGGCAACAGAGAACTTCTTTGGCAGGCGCTGATAGATGGCACGATCGACTCTGTGGTATCCGACCACAGTCCATGTATTACAGAACTCAAGAAGCTAGACGAAGGCGACATCATGGGAGCATGGGGCGGTATTAGTAGCCTTGGACTCGGTCTGAGTCTCCTGTGGACTGAGGGAAAGAGAAGGGGGATAACCATCAACCAGATTATATCCTGGGTAAGCCGAAAGACGGCAGAACATGCCGGCCTGTCCGAAGTTAAGGGTTCAATCGCTGTCGGACGCGATGGTGATCTCGTCATTTGGGACCCAGAGGCTGAGTTTAAGGTCGGGGTCCCTTCGCGCTCTACTCCTAGCCATTTGCTAATGTGAAGGTGAGACCTAGGTGTCCACGGAATCGCTTTACTTCAAGAACAAACTTTCTGCGTATGAAGGGATGACTCTCTACGGAGTCGTACTGCAAACATTTCTGCGTGGTTCTCTAGTCTACGATAGCGTCAAGAAGGATTTCGATGCACGTGGCCCCCGTGGAAAATTGCTATGAGTGTGCAGTACCGCGGGCTAACACGAGAAATCGTGTGCGAGGGCGAGAGTCGATGCTCCATGCAACGGAGTTGGTTTGAGTTCATGCGAGTTCATTCACTGGGAGATTCGTCTGTACTTACTGGTTGATGATGGTCCTTCTCCAGCTAGTGCAGTAGCAAGAAGGAAGTATAAATTAGAAAATGACCGTACCAGTTTCTCTATGACAGGCAAAAGCAAAATCAGTGAACCGTCATCACTGGTTGAAGAGATTTTAAAGTATAGCCCGCAATTCGTTCTAAGGGAGTGACCATGCGACAGCTCGTCTATCCAACGGAGTCATAAAGTATGTGGAGCAGAGAAGGCACCTGGCTTGGAGTGGAGATCCACCTTGACTCTGTCTTGTTCTCGCGCACTCGTTAACACTACATCACCTCACGCACAATGTTGACTAGGTTCAAATCTGTTCCGAGTCGGTGTATGAGAGCTGTGTACCTTGACAACTTGCGGACGACCCCAAGGTAGGTTGACTTGCTCAGGAATCGTCATTGCACAAGAAACGTGTCTCTTGCCCAGGAATCTCATTTACCATGCTCCACGCAAACCGGCTTCGAATACCGCATTCGAGACACATGCACGGGGATATGTGACTGCCGCAGGCGACCCCGTCGCGTTTGGCCAGCGTCATGTCACCAAAGGTATCGGCAGGCTGACCGACGCTATCATGACTAAAGGGGAGGGATCCTACGTCCACTTCCATGACGGACGTCGTCTGTTGGATTTCACATGTGGCATTGGAGTGACGAACTTGGGTGAGTTCTGCTCAGTCTTGATCATTGAATGCTGCAGACATCGCTCTGGGCGGATTGTAGGTCACTGTCATACTAAAGTCAGCAAGGCCGCCGCTGACCAGTGCATGGAGCTCGTCCACTGTCAGGTAGGCTAATTCCCTATTGACTCATAAAATGGCGCCATTGTTCGAGTATCGAAATTTCAGTGCAATATTTCTTTCCACTATCCAACCATTCGCCTCATCGAGAAGCTCATACCGGTCATGCCTGACCCAACACTCGACTCATTCTACTTCTGGAATTCAGGCTCGGAAGCCGTCGAGGGGGCGATGAAGATGGCGCGTACTATTACGGGGAGGCAGAACATCATTTGCATGCAAGGTACCCCTGGCACCGTATCATGAGCGGAAGAAGTGGTCATTGATCACCTGCTACGATTTTGTAGGTGGATATCATGGACGGACTTACGGTGCAATGGCTGTGACTAGAAGTAAAACATCTTACAGCGAAGGTTTCTTTCCCCTCATGGCAAGTCATTATACATACTCAGCGATTACTCCACCGGTTGAGCGCTGTTTGTGTCACAGCCCGGGGCGTTTTCCACATCTTTTCCCTTCTGGCACCAACTTGGAGTGGCGCCCGACACTCCCGAAGAGGAACTCGTTCGTCTGGCGCTTTACCAGCTTGATCTGGTCCTTAAGCAGCAGACGTCACCTCGCGACACTGCGGCTATTATCATTGAGCCCGTCCTTGGTGAAGGGGGCTATGTTCCTGCACCCTCTGCGTTCTTGAAGGGCCTCAGAGGCGTTTGCGATGCACATGGTATACTCTTGATCATTGACGAGGTGCAGAGTGGGTTCGGCAGAACAGGAAAAATGTTCAACGTCGAATACAGTGGGGTACGACCTGACATCATGGTGATGGCCAAGGTACTTAAGCTAGTCTGATCTCGTGTGTTAGCATATTCATGGTTCACACAGGGCTTGGCAAACGGGTTCCCGCTGAGCTGCATAGTTAGTCGTAAGGAACTTACCGACAAGCTCAAATCCGGGTCCATGGTGAAGCTACCTGTCGATTATTTGCTCGACGACTCTAACGCGTCCTATAGGGTGGTACATATGCAGGCAACGCCGTTTCTTGTGCGGCTGCAGTGGCCGTCGTGGATGTGTTTCAGAAAGAAAATATCCTGGACAATGTCAACGCGCGGTACGTGTGTTCTAGTGCTTATTTTCATGTTTGCATATGAATTCTTCTGCAGTTCCAAGGAATTGATTGGAGCCTTGAGGAACCTCCAAACATGTCCAGAAGTGGGCGGGAACATTGTGGACGTTCGCGGACAAGGCTTGATGGTGGGCGTGGAGTTTGCATCGCCGTCATATCCGGCGCAAGACCTTGTTCTGAACCGTTCAGCCCCCAGGGGCCTTGCGTCGCGTGTAGCGGAGCGATGTATGGAGAAGGGAATGCTCATTCTCACAGCATCTGTCTACGAAGTGATCAGGTTTATTCCACCTTTAAACGTGACTGCAGAGGACTTGAAGAAGGGTTGCGAGATCTTTGCAGAAGCTGTGAAGGAAGTTATCCGGGAAGTCTAGAGGGCATTCTTTGATGCCATTGATGTACTTGCATACGAACGAACGACGGTTGTATTGAAGTGTACTTGTAGGTTGGCATTTCTGTTCTCTTGCGAAGCGACGTCAACTCGGCGCCAAATTTGGCCATGTATCGGAATTGTGCAATGCCATGCGTGGGGTGGCCGTCTCCAACGTCGCACATAACTCGTGGCTGGTCTCAGCCTCATCGAGGGGTTGTCCTGCAGCGCCAACTTCTATTTTTTTGTCGGTCTCCATGGGTTTCTGTAACATCTGGATTGTCTTGGTCTTGACATTATTCTCGCCTGCGCTAGCTTACACTCCTGCCCAACCAATCAATGGCACGAATCCAAGTCTCGAGGGGACGGGTACCAACCGGCTGACACTGCAGTGGTTCTCCAACGGGTGAGGCGTCTGTTATGGTGAAGCATCCTAGTCAAAACCCTCAACCTCAATCCTACTTTCAGATCTGACACGGAATTCGTATATTATCTTCTTGCAGGGGCAAGTTCGAACGGCTTATCGCAGGTGCGCAGTTCACGTTCGGCCCAGTAGCCGCATTTGAGAATTACCGACGGCGATATGATTCGAACAGGGACCTTTAGTACACTTTTCCGAGGATATTGCGGGTCTCGGTGCCATCAGTACGTATCATGTCTGTCCAGTGTCTGCTGGACGTCGTTCAAAGGGACTCGGGCCGTCTTTGTCTTTAGCGACAACTCCCTGGATTGCTCTCATCTCGTGTGACGCAAACTCTACCAACGCCTCTCAAGAGCTCGATATCTTTACACTTGCGTGGGACAGCGGGGCTCAGGCTGCTGTGAGAAAGGCAACCTCCTTTGCGACGCTGACGAGTGTGCTGATCATCGCACCTGACCCAGTTGCTTTATTCACTATTTTCCGACTCATGTGCTATCAACCCTGCATACACGGATCCCTACAACTTCGATCGCGTTTTCGACGTCTTTGCAACGGAGTCTGCTCGCTTGTCAAAGTAGGTCATTTTCTCTACTTTCCGCCGCTCCTCGTCAAGATGTTGATATCCCAGGTTCATCGAATATGAATACGACTCGTTTGGGACAAATGGGACTTACTATGGAACATACAACGCAACCATGTTGAACCAAACCGCGTCTGCTGTGAACCGGAGCATCGCCTTGGGAAGTCCGGTTACGCCCGGAATGATATTTGCAACGCTGCAGTCTTTCAATGCGACGGCCGCACCTAACAACGGCTCTTCGAATATGAATGGCACTGCATCCACTACGAGTGATAGCGGGAGCGATTCGCAAAAGACCGGGCTCGCAATGCAAGCCTTCCTTCAACTTGACGTGCATGACCCTTATGATCACTTTCCCCAGGATTATTTTATACGCCATCACAGGCTGCGTTTCGGCTCTGTTTTGCCTTGTAATCATATCTGGGGTTCGTCACTTTCGCGATGATGTTCCTCGGGTCGCCTCGTTCATTGTTCATAGGCTATTCGTGCTATTCGCCATCCAGACCGATATGGGCCGCGCATGCCTGAACATGGTGGTGCTGGCGACCCCGGCCAAAGTCGAGCAAGAGGGCTGGGACGGGCGATACTCGACACATTCCCAGTGGTCAAGTTCGGAACGACCAGCGAGCCTGTCACTCGAACGAAGGACGTTGAGGAGCCACCACATGTAGAGATGGCTGAGACACCCGTCTCGCCCCATTCAGATTCGGTAGAATTAGGAGAGGTGGCCGGTGATCCCGGCAACCTGTCTGAAAGCAGAAATGTGGGTTCAGGCGGTATACCTGATCAAGCGGGTTCAGAGGAGGACGTTCTGCCGACTTCGCCGCGGTGGTCCGCAACAAAGACGGCGCAACAATCGTCAAGCACCAGTGGTGTGATGCCGGAGACCATCGGCAGAGAGACATGTCCGATTTGTATCGTGGGCTTTGAGGAGGGTGACGATCTTCGAGTTCTACCCTGCGAGGGCAAACACAGGTTCCATCAGGCGTGCGTTGATCCATGGTTGCTGGAGTTGTCAGGTTCCTGCCCTCTGTGTCGACAAGGTGAGTAGCCTGCCGATCTCGTTGCCATACATACACAGTTTGGCCACGCACAGATTTTCACGCGTTGGAGGCCATACTTACTGGGGAACCAAGTAACGACGAACGGGATACTCTTCGACGCAACAGTCAAGCGCTTTCAGTTGGGAGCGCACAGAACCGATTTTCTCGTTATCTGCGGTTTGCACATGGCCGACAGCATAGGTCACCGAGTAACCCAGAGAGGGTCGCGGAGACGGATGCAACGTCGAACATGTCATAGCATGTAATACTTTGCACTATTGCTTTATGTCCTAAGATTTGCACTAATTTGTATGGGATATCTAGTATGAGCCATGGACCAGTGTTATCCTCCGTGATCATATCGAGTCCATCTGTGCGCGGTGTCCAGTCCTACGACTGACGGGAAATCTGTTTTCTGTCCCCGCCCTCCAGTGGTTCTGGGGGTATCTACCAATTGAAGGGTGACAACATGAGCGTCGCTCCAAACTTGCTTTTTGAAATCGATGGGCTAAGTTTCCAGTGTTCCTCATAGTAGTGTGACCCTTTTGGAAGTCTGCCCCCAACAATACAGTATCGGGGGAAAAGTTACGAGAATGTATGGTTACTAGTTGCTTCTACTCTCAGCCCAAGCCGGCCGCCATCATCGTATCCATCTGCCCTATTGACGTACATCCCTCCTCCAGACCGACTCTCGAAATACCTTCAGCGGCGATGAGAATGGCGGGACAGTATATTCTATATGATTTTACGTGCTTATCTTCATAATTGTTGCAGGAATCCTTGGTTGATATGGCAAAGAATACACTTAGAATGGACCACGAGGGGTAAATGTGTTGACAAGTCGTTATATCCGTGAGGCGTACTTGTAATTGCACTTGCAAATATAGAGGAATTGAGACATGTGTTGTCGTGAATGTGCGAATTAGAACTCGGCAGAGAAGTGTCGCCAAAGAAAGTTGATCATCCTCCGAACCTCGCCAGACGACGCCTCCGTATCTCCTCTATGCTAAGCTCTTCTTCTTCCGGCGCCTCCGATGGAGCGCGGCTGGTATCTTCCTCAATATCAGACTCCGTTCCCACCTCAGTTTCCTGTTCCGCATAGGTGGTTGGTGCCGGAGGAGGCGACGTAAATCGCTGTGTCGGTCGCGGGGCTGGGCTAGCCGGTAACGAAAATCCAAGAGGCACATTTTCCAGGGATGCTTTGAGGGCTGCCTGTAAGTCTGCGTCGTCGTCGTCGTATACCCTGTGTACCTGACTAGCCGGCGGAGTTGGGTGGTAGTCGTCGTCATCCTCGTCACCGTCATCGGCAATTATGTCACGTTCCTCTTCCGAATCAGGGTGATCAACGAGGGAGGCCGCGATTGCTCTCCGGATATGTTCATCTTCTTCGTCCTGTTCCGAGGTTCTGAACGATCCCTCGTGGCGGGTCAAACCAAACCGTGCAGCTTCAGCCTCATACTGTTCTCGCAGAGCCATTTCTTGCTCTCTGCGCATCCTCTCCATGATGATACGATTCCTTTCCATCGAGGTTCTCACGGGGTCTGGATCTGCATTCTCGTATGTTTCTCGGACTGGCGGAGAGTGATGGTAGGCCCAACTTGAGGACGACATTGCATTTGGTACCTGTCTACTACGAACGCCGGCAATGTCACGATCGGCTGGAATGAGAGGAGAGGGATAAGGGGTAGCGCCAGGGGCGCTGGCCCTAGGTGCAATAGATGCACGATGGTCGATGCCGTCCGTCAGGGAGGCTTGTAAAGCTGCCTGCAAATCCATGTCCTCGTCCCCATACCCTGCGTCCAGTGGCGTGCTTTCCGTCGCAGATGACATGTGTATATTGGATGACGGTTCCGGTGCGGATTCTGCAACCTCGTCTGCCCGTGTGCGAAGGAGAGTGCCCCCAGAATCAGCGGGTGTTACAGCGAATACTGAATAGCCTGAAAACGAAAAAACTGAGGATGATCTGTACTCGCGTGACAAGGCTAATCGTTTACCATTCTGTTCAGCCTGTTGAATAAACATGGCAAGGTAAGTTTTTCCAATCCGGCGAGGCTCCGGCTCGCTAGAGTCCAAGTTGAACCAATGACCGCCTTCTGGTGTGAGTCCGAAACGGCGAAGGGTATACCAGTGATGATTGTGATTGAGTATGAACGCCAATTGGGTGCTACCAGTCACCGGGTGAACATTACACAGCAAATGACGGGGAAAAGGAAAGACAAAACGTACTGTGGCTTGTCCCGGTATGGTCGAGCGGCTTCCGAACGCCATCGGACGAGACTGAAGTGAGGTGAATATTATCCAATAAAGCGGCCCGGATCGCTGCCCGGTACGAACCTCAAACCGTATACGTTTAGGGCACTTTCTAGCACTTGCACCGAAAAATAACCTGGGAGTCTTTTTTTTAAGAGGTAATGCTTAATCAGGATTAAACCCCACCCGTATCGTCCATGTTCATGCTGCCTCCATCACTGTTGGATTGGCGATTGTAACTGTACTCCATCGCATCTAGGTTACGAGCAATGTCAGACAAGTCGGGTGCGGTGAACTGCCAGACCGATCGGTGAGTGTGTTGCCGCGTCATCTACGTGAGATGAGACATACGTGGTTTTCTTCTGAAGGGAACCTGGGTGTTCAGTGCGATCACGGTGTCTAGGAGCGGGACTCACGGAGAAGGGAGTTCAGTGCATGCTGTGCGCAGAGCATCGAACCTTCCTGCTGTCTCTCATGATATATGAGAGGTAAGAGTCTGTCGAGGTCTGCCATGGTAGATGGCGAGTGACCCACAGCTCCTGATTGACTATGTGCCCCCCCTACCCGAAAAAGGAAGACGATTCCCGCGCCACCGGTTAATTCCTCGAACGCAAACTCTGACGTTACTGTCCGGATCGGGCAGTTACGGTGAGAGAGACGGGGATGGGTGTCGACGAGTTTCTGTTCAACGTCAGGTGCGATGGACAAGCACTGCCAACAGAAATCGGACAGCTTCTCGAGTTTCTTTATCTTATAGCGATTGCTATATTACGTAATGGTCGTCTTTGACCCGCGATATCTCCTCACTGGCTTCATCGAGTCTCGGCCAAGGCTATATGATGCTGCGGAAGCCCTTTAGCACCACACTTTCCCAGGCATTCTTGCTCGCAACCTTCTTGGGTGTCGCTGCACGAGAATATGGACCACCTTTCGACTGCCAACCAATTGTCGACGGCGTCAGATATGATTTGACCGGTCTAAAGGGCTTGCAACTCGTGGGCTGGGAGGTCGACTCGCCGCCGAGCAAGATCATAGACGAGCTGAGGTTTGACCTATGCGGGATGCTGCAACCAGTGGAAGGAAGATCGAGCGAGGACCAGGTATGTTCTCTTACACTCATTTCAGCGGCTATCCTGACGGATGGAAATACTTGTACTTAGTGTCCATCCGGTACGGTTGCCTGTCTTACTAAGATAAACAGAAAGGGCTCGGATCCGGGCGCAGACAGGATAACAGCCGCCATACCCGTCGCACACATATCTTCACTCGACCCTGAGACTTCGCATCTCTCATGTATGTCTTCCCCGGCGGTTTCTTGCTGGACTCGCTGTCAACAACTGTGACTTCTTTTATAGCCTCAGCAGGTCTTTCCGTAGTATTGCATGGCCCCTCTTATCCAAGCTCTCACTCAGACCTGATACCTCAATCTCTCAAGATCAATCTTGCATGCGCAGAATATGCCTCAAGTCCGCTGCTTGCATCTTATGAGAATGGTCAAGTAACCGTGGAATGGAGTTCTCGCTCTGCGTGTAAGGCTCACGAAGAACAACCACCCCGCCCGGGCGATGACAAAGAGGGTGGTAGTGAGGAGAATCCTGGCGACGTACCTACAGAGCACGGGAGTGGATTGGGCTTCTTCTTCCTGATGCACGTTTACGATCTATTCACTGTCAAGCCATTCCCTTATCTTGACTTCTTCAACAGGCTTCTGCTCGCTGGTTGTGCCTACGCCACTTTAGGTGCCTATCACAACTATTCGGTCTACGGTGCCCGCGGGTTGGACTTGATTCCGTGAGTCCCCCCAATACTAACACGGTGTCCTCTTACTGAATCTTTCAGACATCGGGACTTTTGGAGGGAAGTACCTTACTTGCTACAGGACGTTGTTCACCACTTGTGTTCGAATGTTCGACCACGGCAGTCGGGCCGCAGGGGCTATGTCGCTGTCTGATCGTTCTAGCTATAATGTAGGGTGGGCCGGTTGAGGACTTTGGAACACTATGGAATTGATTAAAGGACCTTCTTTATGCCCTCTACGCAGTTATGTAGTCATAATTTTGTGTTGTGATGGGCCGCCGGCTAAGTTGGCGTTCGACCCTCGTGACCGAGACGCGAGCTACGAAAGTTGGACGCTCCTAAACAGGTCACACCTACTCGCTCTCTCCGTCGATGTATTGCACCTACCATTGGTTCTCATTTTGAATACGCTTGCTAGAATAAGTCGCAACATGGGAAAGGCGTATGTTGTAACCGTAGGCACGGAGCCTGGCGTATACGACACGTGGTACTATTCCAACTCGTCGATGACTGTGTCGAAACTGACCATATCACAACGCGTTCAATTTTGCAAACATTGGGCACTTCCGCCGGCGTACTTGTCCACAGGATCGAAGCTTCGTGGAAGGTCCGGGATGTTCAATATCCCGTGTACCAAGGTTTTGCAACCAGAGAGGAAGCCGAACGAGTGTTCCAAGCTGCTTTGGCTAGAGGAGAAGTTCTAAGTGTTTCACCTACTGCAAGCAAAAGCGGAAAGAAACCTACGTCTACGACAGCCGCTGTCAAACAAGAGAAATCACCCCCGTCCCCAGTGTCGCCCGAGATATCGCTGTTGAAGACACCCAGCATGGACGCGAAAGAGACAGACTCACTCGCGCAACGACGGGTGATTCCCTCACCCCCTCCCTCTCCCGTCTGCAGATTGCACAGAGCATTAAGGGAGAATTCGTTCCCGACACCGCCCTCTCCATTCACAGAGGTCACGCAACATGAGTCGGTGGACATGGACCTCCCTCCGGCTCATGTTACGTGGGTTTCGCCCAGAACGGATTTTAATCATTCATTGGCACATTGTGACAGTGTCGAAGAGTCTCCATTTGCCCTGATGGGCAATCAGTTGGGACGCAGGTCGCCCAGTAAGGACTGGCGTCCGCCATCCTCTAGCGAGGCTGAAGAACGTAAGCTGGAGAAACGCTCCCCGCAGAGCAGGGTTCAAGTTCCCGCCCGCGGTGTGGCATACCGGACTCTTGACGAACTCGTTATTGCGGAAAATATCGACCCCCGCATTTGGCTTCCTGCGCCCGTCCCGCGCGAGTTTGATCCCGCAAAAGTCAAACGCCGACCCCTGACAAGGCCACCAAGTCCAGTAAAACCCGCTTCCTCAGACAGTACCTCGTCGTTTAAGACACCCCCGGAATGTTCGATGGCAAAACCCCACACATCTATTACCGAGAGTGCCAATGTCAGGACTAGTCGCGGGAGACCTTCGCGGCTCACTCCGAGTCTATCGCTGCCGGCCCTTCCACCTTGCGAGATCGACCTCCCGGTACTAAGTAGCGAGGGGTCTACAAACACCCGTATACGTGAACAACCAGCGGCGGACGATCGATACACGGAGCGTCCACCAGGTTGCAATCTCCCTGAGTCCCCGCGAAATAGTTCTCACATTCAGGTTGTCCAACACGAGGACGGTAACCGAGCCGGTGCTTTTAAGATTCATTGTCCTCCTGGCTGCCTTCACGAGTCTTGTAATTCGCCCTCTGTCCTTGTCGTCCCCCTCGAAGAAGTTGCAAAATCCAAGTATGTTGACGTTGCAGTTTCGCCTATTTTTCGGGAGACTCGTCTTGCTTGCGATGCCGCACAAAATCGCCATGCAAGTCAAGGTCCTCCGGAAGTAGTATCACCGGTGTCTCGCGGATCACACGATTGTGGCTTCCCTTCTGGTGTTGACGTTCGATCGCCGATGGTTAGAGGGATCCGACTCCCTTTCACCTCTACATGGTAGGTCTCTCGATCGTAACTAGCCTCGCATTTGATCATCATGCTTGACGTGTTCAAGTGTGGACACAGTTGCGCGGTCTTGATCATGCGTTCTCGGGATTGCCATTGAGGGTTGTGCTTGCTCACGCGCTCCTGCAGGACGTTTCTCGGAAGGGCAACCTCTCCTACACAGTCTCCTCGGCCACGGAGTATCGTCTGGGAATAGGGAAAGGTGGCGGGTCATCGCATCTCTTAGATTCGCCTTATACGCCGAGTTATCCCTGTTCATATAACGCTTTGGCTGTCGCAAATCGCCGCGTCTCACGGTACCCTTGCATACGTCGAGTGTAGTTGCTGTACCGTCGCGCTGCTTGTTGCATGTACACTGCTTCAGTTCGCAGAGTAGAGAGGTCGCTAGCTCTGGCGCCCGTAAACGCACTTGGAAAACGGTGTGTTGATACTCTTTTTTCCAGGCAAATACGCTGTGAAAAATCGCTTGGGATTGACTGTTTCGCGGTGGAACGGGAGCTGCACTGCCGCAGGTTTGCATTCAGAAAACGACATGGGATTACGTAACCCACATACCATCCACCGTCATCATGTTGGCCGACTTGCCAAGTCATCACAGGTCGGACGGAGTGAAGAAGTGGTTTGAAAACCCATGGCCGCCATCGAACTCCTTCTTTGACTTATTCATTAAGCTGCTCTCTCTCCCAGCTGCTGTCATGCGTGCGCAGCCTCTTGACGGCGTCGAACTCATCCAACCAGTCACTACTGTTAAACCTGATTTTTCGGTGCTCGAAACCAAATTTTCGGACGTGGTCTCCCTTCATGTAACTTGGCTTGGACACGCGGTTCGATATCTTTAGTTCATCACTGATCCATCCCATTGATTAATCTACCAGGGGTTTCTTGTGCAGTTGCCCACAGTCGGCGGAACTCCAGGGGCACGCATCGCGTTTGATCCTATGTTTTCGGAGTATGCTTACCAGTCCAGCTGGTTTAACGGCCTTCGCCGCCGGTTGCCTCCACCTTGTAAGATTGAAGACCTGCCTGATATCGACTTCGTAGCTATCAGTCACAACCAGTATGTTTGACTACATCGTCTTTATCTGGCAACTGAATGTTTCCGACTGTTTTGATGCCGCAGTTATGACCATTGCGACATTCATACACTGGTGCGGATTTGTGAAACATCCAACAGCAAGTCTACTCGGTCCAATCCCCTCCGGTTCCTGGTCCCCCTCGGCGTCAAAGGGACGCTAGTTTCTGGGGGTATTCCGGAATGCCAGGTGATAGAAATGGATTGGTGGGAATCAATTGCTTTTCGACTCCCCTCTGCGCTGGATACTAGGATCGTATTTGCATGCACACCCTGCCAGCATAACAGCGGTGCGTAACACGCAACTAGTCATATGTTCTCCAACATGGTCCCTGTGGGCAGGGAGAGGGCTGACGGACTACAACAAGTCATTGTGGTCGAGTTGGGTGGTTCAAACGAGAACCGTCGAGGATGAAACGGTCTCTTCGGTTTACTTCGCTGGGTACACACACCTCAGTTATTTGATATGATTATTCATTCCCTTCTCTTCAGGGATACTGGCTACCGCACCGGGACTGGATCATGTCGTGAGTCGCGAAGAAGTGATCCGGGCTGACTACTACTACTGACCATCAAATTTTAGCTATCTTTCGGGGTAAGCTAGTCTTTATCCCTCCGTATATTTCCTTCCCTCAGGTCCGACAGAAATTGGGAATAAATACGGACCTTTCGATATTGCTATGATACCCATATGGCGCGGTGCCTCGCTCAGCTTCCTTGGCCAGTTAGGTTATCAGGTACTTTTTTTTTTTACACCAAAAGTCGTCGTATCGTAGCTGAAGTTGGATAGCTGGCAGATGATACCCATCTAGCTGTGACCCACGCGTCCCCAGAGGACGCTGTGCAACTCGCACGGGACGTCCGTGCTCGCCATTCCCTTGCCATGCACTTCGCAACATGGGCAGGGAGCGATCGTGAAGCTAACGAACCGTTGTTGAGATTGGCACGGGCCCGTAGTGGTGATTGGTGGGAGGATGATGGTTTTGGAGCACTCAATGTTGGGCAGACCGTGACCATACCCATTGAACGCAATTAATGTAACAGGGATGACTAGTGACTCTTTGTACTAATGCCATTAATTGATGGTGACATTCGCGTACATACCTGTAGAGCAGTGGCGAGCTGGTCTTGCCACACGGCCGATCTCAGTCACTCAGGTCGTCCAAGCCGAGGAAGAAGCAGAACAGGACGAGATGTCCCCGTGGTCCCCGTCGACGCCATCTTCATCACTTCCTGTGGTGGACGACGATAGATCCCACCTACTTTCTGAATCCCTTCCATCTTACCCTCCACAAGATACGGGTCCAGGTGGTGCCGATCTCTCGCTGTCCGAGCTTTCGTTGTCAGACAGACCCCTTAGTCGGGATGGCCCTCGGTTCAGTCTTCTTGCTCCACAGCCTGCGTACACCCAAGATTTCTCATACGAAGAGAGTGCTATCGCCGAAGACGACGAGTTTGCCGAAGGTACAGAGGCTAGCACGGACACTCAAGGAGACGTTGGCAATGAAACCATCCGGGGACCTGCGGACGCTGCAAAAGCTCGGGAAGAAAAACTTCAGCGCGACCTACTCATTCTCAAGCGGCTCAATGACTCGTTTGCGGTCCTCAACGATGCACTGAGCACCACCAAAAGTGCCACGGACGTGAGTATTTTCACTGCTGAACATCACTCCACCTTCTCCGACACGGGACGCAGCAAGTGGCAGAGCAGTTGGCACAGACGGATGCGTTGCTAGACAAATATGCGAATATGCTTTCTAAATCGGAGGGAGTTACTAGACTTATATTTGACGAACGATGGGAGGGGGCAGAAGTAGTGAGTGTTACGCGCGTTCACCGCGGCTTTTGCGATTCTATGGCACTCTACTCATACTGACGTTCAACGTCCTCATGACACTAATCAATATACTACAGGACGAGGATACTATCGCACGAGAGCGTGCAGAAGCCTTGGAACGCGCAAGGCTTGAGCAGGAACGAGCGGAAGCCATACGCAGGGAAGCAGAAGAACGTGCGAGACGCGAAGCGGAGGAAAGGGCCCAACAGCAGGCATCAGCTGCCGCCGTTACGAAACCAACATCGTCCCGTGTACGGGGGGCAACTACGAGCGCAGTTAGCGGCGTACGCGGAGTGAGAGGTACGAGAGCGACAGCAGCAGCAGCTATTGCTGCGCGCGGTGGGGGCAGAGGCAGCGTTTCTCGTGGAGGTATGTACCATATCCAGCCTAGAAGACATATCGTTTATCGGGCAACCCACCCGGTTAACAGGTAGCGCTCCAAGTTCAAGGGGAGGGATAACCCGGCCGAGCTCGGCAGCGGGCAGGGGGTCCGGCATGCCCAGGGGTAATTCTAGGAGAGGCTAGGTTGCGCAGCAATATTACGGGCATCTTTGGAAGATGTACAGACCAGTGTCTAGCGTGTGCGAGAAGCCGCTCAGTGTACTAGAGTCCCAAAACGTTGCAGACCTTTGGACGGCTCTAACTGGGTTTATAACACCTCGTGACATCCGTGAACCTTCCCATCGGGCGCTCTTACTAGTGAATCCACAAAGTAGTCCCCAGTCGTACCGGAATGCAGACTGCTATATCCCAGTGGCTTATGGCCTACTTGGAGACGAGCACGAGATGCCTATCTTTGCCTGCCCTCACAATAGCCACCCTGCCATCCAGAAGACAATCTCGTGTCAGGCGGAGACGAGGATCGCACACCGGCGTATTGTTCACATAAAGCCCCCCCGCCAGGACGAGTTGGCGCGCAGCGGCTGATCCGAATCTTGAGTACAGCACAGGGTGGAACGAGATTAACAAAACGTACACTTGGAGGGTAAAAGCCCGTAAAGTGCAGCCAGGTTAGGTAAGAGCTCCGTAAACATTTCATCTTCGCTACAAAATGCGAGCCGGGGATCGTTGCAGAGTGATCTGATGATTTGATCGGCCCGTAGGGAGGAGTAGTCAGTGCCGAACAACACTTCAGTGGCAACTTTGGCTGCACACAGTCCATCCTCTACGATAAAGAAACGGTCATTTAAATATGATGTTTCACCGCGGACTACTGACCGCCATGGACTAACGATGTGACTTCTTCAGCAAGTATTCGTTGTGCTATCCGATGTTCAGGACGAGACTCGTGATCCTTCACAATCGATTCTATCTCTTCCACTGGCAACAGGGTAAACATCTTCAAATATTTTACGACGTCTGCATCGGTCGTCCTTAAGAAAAACTGTCGGGTGCAGCAATTACCACAGCCAAGGTCCTAGTGAAGCACGACCTACTTGATAGAAATCCAGGTAGCTGCTGAGGCTCTCGTCTAACCAGATAGCATTTCCCGCGCTCTTCCCAAATTTCTCTCCCGAGGACGTCGTTAAAAGTGGGGTAGTCAGCGCAAAACCTTTCTCCTCAGACTGCTCGGCGACAGTTACACGCCCAAGTCGGCCTTTATTGATGAGCTCCAGACCAGACAGAATGTTTCCCCACTGATCGGAACCGCCGATTTGAACTGTACATCCTCTCGTTCTGTATAGCTCATAATAATCATAGGCTTGTAGCAGCTGGTACGTAAACTCGGTGAAATTTATTCCTTGTTGCGCGTTCATGCGAGTGCGTACACTGCAATCAATATGTCAGAAAAGAGCTCAGCAATTTTCGAAACAATCAAAATCAATAGGTTGAGATGCACCTGTCCCTTGCGATCATCTGATTGACGCGGTAGTGAGTCCCTGTGCTACGTAAGAAATCTAGCAGGTTAAGATCCTTCAACCAAGTAATATTGTTTAAGACCTGAACTTCTGGGATGGCAGACCGTTGAGTGGATCCCCTGGCAGCCGCATATACCGCCGCTTGGCTGAAGAATCTGCCAATAGCAGCCGTGAGTTTGCTAGCATTGAACTCGACCTGCGCAGCATCTGAAAGCTCTCGCTCTGTCAAACGACCGGATGGGTCACCAACAAGGCCGGTGGCGCCTCCTATCTGCTCCGAAATCAAGGAGGTTATGCATGGCGTCACATTATTCACTCACGAGAGCAACGATGTTATTTCCCCGTAGCTGGAAATGTAGCAAACATAGTAGTGGGATGAGGTGACCGGCGTGTAGCGACTTCGCGGTAGGGTCAATACCAGCATAAACTGTCCGGGGGCATTTTTCCAAATGACTGTTCAACTCGTGCGGCCTAACTGACGTGGTCATTGTATGACACAAAACTGCGACGAGAAAGGGGCTCACCGGGTCACATTGGCTATGAAGCCTCTGCAAGTTAGTTCTTCTACGAGAGTCCTGTCGTTATGGAATTTTTGCGACAGAATTCTTTCACGGGAATAACTGTGACCATGCAAGCGGGCCCGCCGAGGAACCAAGCGGAACATCGCAAATAAACGAGTTGGACTCGAGTTTCGTTTAACTAAAACAATTTTATGATCACGTGATCATATATGTGCGCAGCCACCGATAGATGCGTTTTCATTAGAATAGAGCGCGTATGTCGCGACAACGGACAATGCAATTCGAGGTCATCGCTACGTGTAACACCACGCGTGCTCGTGTCTGCCGCATGGAGCTAGCTCGTGAGTAGTTTTTTTTCCAAGCTCGCAGGTTATCGCCACATGAACGAGCCTGAAAAGATGGTGTCACCATGCTACCGACCTTCATGCCAGTAGCCACCCAGGCTGCTATTAAAGGCCTTACCCCGGAACAGGTGGAATCACTCGGAATCACTCTTATCTTGAATAACACATATCATCTGAACCTGAGACCTGGAATCAAGACCCTGAACGAAGTAGGCGGTGCACACAATTTTCAGGGTTGGAAGCGAAACTTGTTGACTGTAGGGTACTCGATCGTCCCAAGTTTATACCGATTCGTGACATAGCCCGTCCAGGATAGCGGGGGATTCCAACTGGTATCCCTTAGTAAGTTCACCAAGATCATGGAAGATGGTGCTCTATTTGCTAGTCCATTCACTGGAGAACCGACGATGCTGACAGTAAGGCGCACTCTGTATGGAAGGGGAGAGAGTGTGTCTAATGTTTTTGTAGCCCGAGGAAAGCATCTCGATACAGCATTGTATTGGTGCCGATATCATTATGCAGCTTGACGACGTCGGTAAAGTACTCAGCAACAATCATGTATTGCTGTATTTTAACGCCCTTTAGTTAGCAGTCTTACCACGGGACCGCGTGTCGCAGAAGCAATGGAACGGTCTGTTCGCTGGCTCGACCGTTGCATTGAGCAGCACGAGCGATCGGGTCGATGTGACAGACAGAATTTGTTTGCCATTGTTCAAGGGGGTTTGGATGCGGAGCTGCGCGATCGATGTTTGCAAGCCATGATCGCAAGGAAAGATCGCGTGGCTGGGTACGCCATTGGAGGGCTCAGTGGAGGAGAGGAGAAAGGCACATGCCACCCTCGTTTTATATCTGATCACCATTGACATATTTCCAGACGTATTTTGGAGAATGTGAGAGCCAAAACCGAGCGCCAAGGTCGTTTATTCTGACAACCAGCAGCATCAAGCAGTGTGCGGAACAGTTACCCGCTGATCGTAAGTGCTGATGATGTTTCTGGCACAGCTCTCTTCCTGAATCTTTAACAGGCCCACGATATGCGATGGGAGTTGGCTTCGCGGAAGGTGGGTGCGCGGTTCACCCGTACCATTTAGTCGCTTACTACATGTTGATTTAGATCTTCTGGTATGCGTAGCGCTGGGTGTCGATATGGTAGGTTGGCTCATCATGCAGGTGCAGTGTCCTTCCTCAGTGTTAGTAGGCAGATTGCGTATTCCCCACTCGGACGGCAAGATTTGGCGTTGCTCTGACCTTCAAGGGGCCTCTTAATCTTCGTGGGTAGATATTCCAGGACGATGACCAGCTTCATTCACTCCATCTTAGGGCTGAGGAAACACGCGGAAAGCATAGAACCAATAGTTGAAAATTGTCCGTGTCCAACTTGCTCCAGCAGGATGTCCCGCGCCATGCTCCACCACATCGTGACATTAGAGACGGCCGGAGCTCATGGTATCGCTTTTCCCTCTGTAATTCCCCTTCCTGCTGAGTATTATCACTCACTACAGCGGTTACACAACACAATCTGGTGTTCCAGGCTCAAGTAATGGGTCGTGCAAGAGATGCCATTATAGAAGGGAGATTTCCAAATTACCTTCGAACCTTCTTCGAAAATTACTTTGGCAACCAGGGTTATCCCGAGTGGTGCGTTAACGCTCTTAGGAGCGTGGGGATAGATTTACTGGAGGGAAAGGATCTCCCTTTAATACCGGGGTCAGGTGTAAAATGGGAATACTCTGATGCAGCGTAGGGAAATACGAATATACAGGTATGGGTCCGCCGTAAATGAGTGCTATCGCTTGCCTTTGCGACCTGGACGTGCGTTTTTTGCCCTTTTCTTTTCCATCATCTTGCGACTCTTGTGGATTTGCTCGACGGTCTTGAGCTCGTTTTTGAGGCGGCCAACGGACTTCCCGCCATGTCGTCTGCCGAGTTTCTTCGTTCTTTTGTCAGACAAAGTCCTGTCAGGTCCCCGGGCCTCGACGGTCCCCACTTCCTCCACCTTCTTCTTCAGCTGCCTCGCCTTCCGCTCGTAATCTTTGTGGAACTTGTCTAAAGGTTTCGCTTCGACTACTTTGTTGTGTTTCCATTTTTTCCCACCAAGCCCTCCTGATCCATCCTTCTTCCTAAGCTCCTGCTCTCCAACCTTGGGTAGTGTTACCTTAGCTTTCTTCTGCCATTCTTCAAACCGACCACTCCTGTACGTTGCGGGAAGTCGTGTCCCATTCTCTGTGCGCACAAGCTTTATGTTATCGGCTCCTGCGCCATCTCCCTTAACAAAGTTCTTTTTTTTCTTATCCCAAGTAAGCTTGTGCCGTTGCCGTTCCGCGACTGCTACGTCTCCCCCAAGATCGAACGATGCGCCATGGGCCTGGGCAGCGAACGAAGAAGCACCATCTGCCAGCGAATACCTAAAGTCGTCCCGTAAGCAAGTCCAGCGAAAAAGACAGAACTGCTATCTTACCCTTTCTCCGTGTGAGAGTCTCTTTGATAATGGGACATATAAAAGCTTTCATCGCGAAAACTGGGTTTCCCCTTCTGAGAAGAGGCACCAAACACGGCCTGAGACAATTAGTTCGGAAATGAGAGCACGTTGCATAATCCATACGCACTACAACATCCTCCTCGTCGGCCATTTCGGTATCAAGGGTATCATTGCCCATAGTGTGATCATCATCATTGACCACCGACTCTTCGGCGCCTGTGGATGACAGTCGCGTCCTCTCGGCAGTCTTAGCCAATACTTTCCTCCGTTCCCTCATGAGAGCTACTGTCTCCGCATTCGCCTTACCACGGGTCCCAATCTCAAACACGGTTTCTGTAGGCATGAACGCATTCACAACACGGACCATCGAGAGCCGCTTTTCTTCTCGCAACCGTTCCTCCCCGAGGTCATGTTCAGAATTTCCCCCGAGTGTATGCTGTAATAATGCCAATACAGGATGCGCACCATTAGCATTGGTCGCCCATCCGCCTCCACCCTTTGTCAACTCCTTTGCTCGTTTGTAGCTTGCAGCGCTAGCCTTCCCGCGACTACGTTCGTACATAGAATGTCCACGTTCCATCACTCCACGTAAGCTGACCAGGTTGCTTTGAGTGTTATTCAGTGACCGGATATACTCGACCTCCACATCAATCGTATCCCGTGGAAATGGTCCAAGGATGAGTGATTGCGTGTACAGAACCTCTGAGGTGCGAGCAGCGGGAGGGCAAGAATTGGCACTCAAAAGCGGTCGACCAAGGAAGAGCTGCAGGTCACTAAGATAAGCGGCTTCGGAGTGCGTTACAAAGCTCCATGCCCATCCTCTTCTTCCTGCACGTGCCGTCCGCCCTACACGATGCACGAAAACGCGAGCGCCGACGGGGAAGTCGTAGTTTACAACATGCTCCAAAATCGGAATATCCAGACCGCGAGCTGCGACATCCGTCACGACCAGGATCTGCGTCTTCCGTGCAAGGAACTGAGACATTTGATATGTTCTACTCGATTGCACGAGTGACCCATACAGAGAGGACACAGCGTAGCCTGCAGTTGTAAGCAGTGAGGATAGGTATTCGACATGGTGCTTGGTTGCTGCAAACACGAGAGTTTGATGCGGTGCAGTCTGCATGGGATACTTGGGTTTTTCCTTGCCTTTACCCTTCGTGTGCTTGCTTTGATTATCATCGGGAATGCCATTCGAATCGCCAAGAGGAACTTTGATGACATCTCGGAGTAACGAGAGTAAGCAAGCATCCTTTTCTGCCTGTTTCACGGAGAAGAAAGCCATCCGGAGGTCCGCGCTTATCTTGGACTCCGCATCCAAGCGGACCAGTTTAGGGTTTCGCAATCCTGCCTTCGCGAACTCTACTAGCGATTTTGGAAGGGTGGCAGAGAACAACAGAGTTTGCCGGGATGCGGGCAGACGTGCTAAAATTTCCGTAAGAGCAGTAGAGAAACCGAGCTCGAAGAGGCGATCAGCCTCATCAAAAACGACATATTCGACTTTAGCAAGTGACAAGTTCATCTCAACAATCAAGTGGAGAAGGCGGCCAGGTGTTGCAATAATTCTGTGACGAATTTAATAAATGTGTAGGTGGACGCAGCAGGAATAGCACACTAACACGTCTGGGTTACTGCTTATCATCTCGAACTGTTCATCCATACTTTCTCCACCTACAACCAGACCCCAACGTAGAGCTTCATCCCGACCAAGTTGCGTGGTAATTGCGCTATCAACATCGTCGCCAGCATGGCATCCGCCGTCATTGCGCCAACCCTTGACGAAGCCTTTCCCGACCCTGAGGACTTGAAGAGCAAGTTCTCTAGCCGGGACGAGGATGATTGCACGCACACCGAATGCATGCGAGTGGCGGCCACCAAGGCGTTGTAGCAAGGGTATCATGTATGCGAGGGTTTTTCCTGATCCTGTGCGTGCCATTCCTACAAGATCCCTAGGTGGAGACGCGAGTAGAGAAGGGATTGTTGCCCGCTGAATCGGAGTGGGTGTGCGGTACCCTTGAACAGTCAATGCACGAAGTAGGAATGGGTGGAGACCTAACAGACACGAGAAGGTGAGCAACAACTGGCAGTTAGGCATAGGATGGACATACCCATGTTCTGGAAGCTACCGCCACCAACTTCTCCTTTGGCCTTTCCTTTGCTCTTGGTTTTTTTGAGAAGTGCTGTCCCTCCTTTCACGTTCCTCTTTGCAATAGAGTCGTTGATGAATTCTTGGAGTTCTTCATCATCCGTGGAATAGTCATGGCCATCTGATAGCTCGCTGCGTACACGCTTTCCGGCTAAAGCTGATGATATGTCAATATCATCGTCTTCTGCCTGGACAATTGAGAAAGATGAATCGGAACTCTCTTGATTGTCTTGTTCCGATCTCAGTCGTTTCCGTCCTGCCATTTACACAGAAAGAGCAACCTAAGATGGTCAGTCGCGACCTGCTGATTTCTGAACCTCAAGGCCTGAGTCTTGTTTTTGCTGTCTCCGAGGCGTTCCCACGTTCGTAATGTCGAGTTTACCTAATCCTATGCACAGTAAGGACGAAATCTTGCTGACTAGCATTCCCTCACAAGTACCGTAGTTTGTACTATGTTAACCACAGGTTGAGCCCATTTCACTGCGCTACTTGTGAAACCATAGACGTCAGCCAAATCCACATCCTGGTCATGCACACATGGTGACATGGTGTGTGGGCGTTAAGCATATGAAGTGGATTCGTTGGACCGTCGTCTGGGTACGTGGCGAAATGCAGTGCTCATGCGCAATACCAGATTGCAGTCTTAGACAAGGATCTGGTTGTCCACCGTGTACGGGCGCTGTGCGCGCACGTTTTCCCTACTCGAGGCATTATTCGCCCAGCGACTACCCACCGTTCGCGATGGGGGTTGGATGGAATGTCGCATAAAACCTGTCCGAGTCTCGGAACAAGCAGCATGGCTACGAGCGAGGAGCTAGAATAACACGTACTATACTGTTGTGGTCTGCACAACAACCACGTCGCTTCCCGCAAAAACATCATGTGAAGCGATCCTATGTCTTGCTTGCAATTATGCTCGGAATGCATTCTTAGTGAATCCAAGTGCTCAATATAATATTGGCACGCGATGAAAAGCACCACGCGTCTACACGGCCAAATGTCAAATATACTCTATGGGCAAGTGCCGAAAAACATTCCCAGGTTATGTGCTGTACACCCGACCTATAACCCACATATACGTACAGAATAATTTATAAAGTTATGAAATAGGGCTAGAAATTGGGTTAACATGCCAAGAGACTTTAAGTGCATCTGCTGGATAAGCCATGGATACAGAACCGATGCTCCGGTGGATATTATTAGTATGAATTTCTGTAGTTCTACCGCATAGCAACTTTACAGGATATACTACGTATGCCCGCCACCAACATACGTTGTATATCCCTGGTATATCCATGAGATATCTGTAGCCTCGTCGATTCTGCATGGGTTCAACATGCTGATGTAATCACTCATCCCGAAATTTTTACAAGTCTCGTTTGAGTACTGCATCTTCTCTTGTTGTCCACGCGCATTTCTTGTCCTCATGCAACACATCCAACAGTCCTCACGTGTTCAACATTAATGTTGACATTTCAGGTTACCGGCACCCACTCACCCTTCTCTGCTTGACTCGTGTTCACAGCAGCGTGTTACAGTTGTAGGATGCTGGTACTTTTGTGAGTCTCCTTTTGATTGCTTCTGTGTGCAGCACCTGGACTGACATTCATGTGTTGACCCACCACTACAGGATGTTGATGCAATTTGCGAATGTACACAACTATTCTGAGTTAATGGGGCTGCCTAGCAGCTGTGTAAGTTTTCGTACTAGAGTACATACTGCTAGCAACATGTAACAACCCTGTTGGTATGGAACGTTGAAATTAATTATTCAATTTGCTATATTTGCTATGAGACCACACTGCAGAAGTATAGCTCGTATACTTGGCCAGCATATGGTGTATACCAAAAAGTGCATAGGAGATATACTGTGTCTGGATACCTAACCAGGAATTGACTTTCAGTATACAGGCTACCCTTATTGGATACCCGTCATATATCTGAACGACACTGGGTGTATAGCCAATTTTCGAGAGGCGAGGGGTAAATTTAAATATTACCACATCTATGACAGACGAAAAAGGTTCCTGGTATATAATTTGTATACCAGCTGTAGCTGGTTAAAAAAAATATACGTGGTATATATTTTTCGTTTGGACGTGTAGGTGGTCCATGTGAGAGATCACGTGATTTTATTCATGTTGTGGCTTCAAGAACTGTACAAGTCGGCGGGGTTTGCCGAGTGAATAGAGGAACACTAAACTTGCATCGTCCAGTCGACCGCATCGACCGCAAGAATGGGCTGTACGTCCAAATGCTAGATTTTAGCGGTACCGTTGTCGCTGATTCACGGACTCGCTAGCCAACAAACCTCGTGGACTTCAAGCCGCTCGCAAGCTCCGCAATGACCGGCGCGTAAACCGCTGGGTACTGGCGTGCCATCCTACTGTCTGCTTTAAGCAACTGACATGATTATCAGGCGGATAAATCATACAAAAAGCGTGCTCTTGGGAACGTCTACAAGACGTCGCCAACTGGTGGATCGTCACATGCAAAGGGCATCGTACTTGAAAAAGTCGGCGTTGAGGCTAAGCAGCCTAATTCTGCTATTCGCAAATGTGTGCGTGTGCAACTTATCAAGAACGGCAAGAAGGTTACGGCTTTCGTACCTGTGGGTATCTCAACCTTGGTTCTAAGAACGCGATTTACGAGCCTACATTCAGAATGACGGTTGTCTGAACTTTGTTGATGAGAACGATGAAGTTCTGATATCGGGTTTCGGTCGTAGTGGAAAGGCCAAGGGTGATATTCCTGGTGTGCGGTTCAAGGTTGTCAAGGTTTCCGGCGTTGGTCTCCTTGCTCTCTGGAAGGAGAAGAAAGTAGGTCTCTACCTCGTCCCATATACACAGGTGATTTGACCTTGCCTGTTCACCCTCAGGAAAAGCCAAGATCATAAGGAGTATATAATCGTACTGTCATTATCATGTTTTCCTCATACTATGACCGTGCTGTATTGCTTGCCAATCTACGCTCGTCAACGAGAACTTCAACTCAAGGGTTACACTTTCTGCCATCAAGTGACACTATTTTGTGCTATTATTTGCATACCTAAGGTGATGACGCTGACACCATAAAGCGAGAGGGTAAACTAGACCAATATTCCCTGTCCTTGCATGTACTTCTTGAGATCCCTCATCAACTCCAACTGCTCTTCAACTGACAAGCCACTAACAATCATCTGCAGAATGGATCCAACGGTAACATGATGCTCGCGAATGAAACTGCTGTAGTAGACATAAGTAAACACACCCATCAGAAATCTAGCACGAGGTTTAGTCTACGTCTGAGACATTTCTTCCGACAGACGACTTACTGGCAGTCCATGCGATCCGTCATGCCCCCATGTCCCGGGATGCTGTGACCAAAGTCCTTGATGTTAAAGGCACGTTTAAAGCCTGATGCAAAGAAACCTCCGAAGGGTGCAACGAGTGAGGCAAAGATGGCAAAAACTAGTAAATGAAGTTGGTAGGGAACGTATGGTATGACGGCTACCGGACGTCCAAGCTATAAAGGGTCTCAGCAGTGAAAAGCGACGTGAGGCTGTTAGGCGTACGATCTGCGACAAGAAGACTTGGAGGGGTCCCCAAATTTCCCATTCCCTTCGAACGAAGACAGGATTAGGCACACATTGAACGTCGCTCCAGATGCTGACTCCAAGATCGTGCACGGGACAGATCATGTATTTGAACTGCATGAAGTAGGAACCCCAGAGGACGCTGAAAACAAGCGTGCTCCAGAAGGCTCCTACGAAGCCTTCGACAGTCTTCTTGGGAGAGAGCTTGATGAGTGGAGTGCGACCAAGGGTGATACCCCAGATATACGCAAATACATCATTGCAAATTACCAACGAGGCAGGCACCCAAAACCAGATCAAGCCTTCCAAAATGTTGTTAACAATGAAATGGCTGTAGGTATTGTCAGGGCAGCCATCACCATAAGTACGGTATATCCTTACCTAGAGACGACAATAAGAAGTAGACTCATGTGAACCCAGCAAAACAGGCCAAATTGCTGCTTTAAGTAACCACGCTTGAGGGACATCACGAAGCCCATGAAACCTATCGTGTACAAAGTAAAACTGATGATTCTATGGTTCATTGCAAATGGCAACAGTTGGCCATCTGTGAAGACGACGTGCTGGGGGAAGATGAGCGATGGACTCGAGGACTCAACGGGTCGAATACCTTGAAGTAGTATATGATACTTTCACCATAGAGGAAGTAGTTTGTGACCGCAAAGAAGTACCAGTTAAGGGTCTTACTCCATGGGTCCTTCTGCCCTTGAGTATCGACGTCGAGCGTGTCCAGTGCATGATCTTTCAAGGAGAAGAGTGCTGTGACCTCTCGGTACACTAGGGCTTGGCACAGCATCACCAGAATGATCAGGTAGGCATGACCCATGAGCAAAAGGCCTGAACATTGTTCAATACGTCCGTTCATGAAGCGGATACAATTCTGCCACATACCGACGAAACCTCCGATCATGATGAAAGTCCATAACGTCCTCGTAATTATGTTCTGTCGCTTCTTGCTGCGTTCGACATCCAAGTCATTCGCATTAGCCTTATTAGGTGGTCCCGCAGTTGTTGGTTCTGTAGTGACGGTACGCTTATCAGGCTCGGGTATTGTTTCGGCCTTCTCTGGTAACGGTGGAGGGGCTGTTCATTCGGCGCCTCAAGGAACTTGTCCAACACCGAAACAAAAGAACCACGTACGCTGACCAGTTCTGTCCGAGAAATTGCGATTGGGAATATGTGATGGTGGTGAGGCCGTCGCCTCGCGATCACTCTCGGTGTTCGAGTGGGGTGGCAGGTGCTCACCCTCCGAAGAGAAAAGCTCGTCGTCCGTAAGCACCGTCGAACCTACGGCCGATTTCCCGAGCGACGAGGTAACCTTGGATGGGCTGTCTGTTAGGCCGACTTTCGCGGCGGCCTTGAGTTGCTTTCGCTTCTCTGTACGAGCATGTTTGGCAGCTTTTTTTTGTTGCGACTTGGACAGCTTCGGAGGCCCCACGCTGCGGAATAGTGGTCGTGTGCATGAAATAGGTAGTTGACCGAGAGGATAGGAGCATACACACCTGTCAGGTTGCAACGGAGGCCCATCCAATCCTGCTTCCTCGTCCCCTGAATGTTCTACGTCCTCGACGGTGAGGGCGTCGAAAGCTGACTTTGTAGTGAACAGCTTCGTGTCCGCTCGCTTGCTCATGGGCGAAGAGCAGTCGTGATAGTCGTGTAAAAAGGATGGGTATGTCGGCTAATATGTCAGACGGACCACGTTGTTTCGTCCGACCCAAGTCGTCGCAGCAGGGTGGCTGGTGACGGAGGTTAGTCCTGAAGGCCCGAACTTTATACTCGCTCTGAACAACTCGGCCAAACAGTGTCATGCGAGACGGAGATGGATGGGTGGCCTCCGCATTGCAGTTGCCCTGTAACCCGCCCAAGTTCACATTATTACTGTTAGATATCTGGTGTATGTACGTTTCTATGCAACAAGATATAAATCAGGTCCGTTCTCTTCCACTCCATGGTATTGATAGGCACATGCAGAATAATGATAACATTCGCCCAGGAGTCGATTCAGAACTTCCAGTCGGACTCTGCCTCCATGGCCCACGGGACTATCCCAAGGTTGTCAATGCCAACACATGAATGACAGAATTATACCCACATTTGGTTAACAAAGTCTTAGAAAATATCTTCTCTATAGGCACGTTATGGGTTTTGCACCACGCCGCGGTAATCCTGGGAAACAAAGGTAAGTTCCATCGCCGACGGATATCGGGGCAATTTACCGAGGGTCGAGATAGTTAATCTTGCTATTTACATCAAGCTATCGTGAGTGGACACCATTCGGCCGATAGAGTAGAGTGACACTGACCTAGTACCCAACGCGACTTCTTTACCTGCTTCCCGGTCGTCCATCTGCAATTTAAAGATCTTGATCTTCTCGTCTAACTTCTGTATACTGTCCTCAATTCTCTCCACAGGACGTTCCCTCTTTAGTGAGGCTCTTCCGGTCCCTCGTTCCTTAGCGATTCTCTCGAATTCCACCTCGATTGCTGTTATCTTCTCCTGAAGGATGGATTCGTCCTGGGGCTTTTTACCTTCCTCAACTAACTTTTCATTATCCTTTGCAAACTTTTTTTCCGCCTTCTCTATGTCTTTCTTCTTCAAATTTTCCTCGTGCTCCACAATCCACTCGTCATCCAAATCAGATTCATCGTCCGCATATTGTTTCACCTTTCGGTATTTTGGATCGAGGTTGAAGAGAACGTGGCGAAGTTTCATGTGGTCATACTTGAGAGCACGAAGCTACGTGATTCATAGTCAATAGATATGTAGCCGTCTAACAAAAATATAACCTACTCTATCACGCATTTTGCCCATAGATTGCTCGTGAGTTTTGGGCACGCTCCGCTGATGGTTACAAAGAATGGCGACCATGCGATTAGCGTGGTTGTACGCATTCAACTTCTCCTGGAGAGTTGCAACCTTCGGTGTACCCTCGTCCAACTGTTGCTGGAATGTTATGGACGCATTGTAAGTACGGAACACCTTGGCTGTTAACCCTTTCATGTACGACTGCAAGTGCTTGTTTAGAAGTGCGGTCTAGTGGCTCGTCAGAATCGAAATCACAGGCGAAAAGCTAGCAGCCGAATTACATTGACACGATCAAATAGGTTGTCGCTATCTTCCTTGTTCTCCTTGCACAGCCGGACGTTCTTGAAAACCTGAGCATCCACTGGTACCCGATTGTAGTATCGAATGGAATCTTTACCGAGGAAGTCAAAGACGATGAAATTGGGTGCCTCCAGTGTTACATGCTCGCAGCGCAACGAACAACAACCAACGGTATCTGCTTCATCTTCTCCTTTCTCATTGCCTGCACGAAGAGCCAGTCGGTCGATGAAGTACATTGCAGTCGCTCGCTGTCTATCAGCCATGACTTTACTCTTCAGATCAGCCGTGTAGTCTATGCGAATTCTATCGACATATTTCTAAGTGGCAGTTAGCATGCGAATGTTAGAGTAAACATAGATCCGACCTTCAGCTCTCGAGACTTCTCAAACTTCGACATGTCACTTTGACCTTTCAGTGAACTGCCGGCGGCCAGGAAAACGTATTTATAGTTGCCATTGACATTCTCCACCCAATTAGCGAGCCAAGTAACGGTCTTGTCGTGTACCACTGCTTTCCAATTGCCAGGCATGTTAGGCACAGGAAGCGGAACGCCTTCGCCAATGTTAAGGGTGATGTCCTCTGGCCGTACGCGGAACTACTCCCAAGGCGATGTCAAGGAGATGTCTATCCACTGCGTTCGTGCTCACCTTCAAAGCGCCCTTTTTCGGATGGTCACCACGACCACGAAATAAACCAGGAGGTTCTACTCTGAAATTTCCCACCTTCTCCTTGCGACCGTCAAGGAGGCAGTGGGTGTATTTCTCCTCCATTGCATCCTTCTGTTTCTTTAGCTCCTTCTTCTCTGCGGCACTGAGAGCCTTCTTCTTTGCCTTCTCTGTCTCGAAATACTCGTACATCGGCCTGAAATCACACAAGTCGAAATCGGTGATTTTGATGCCATTGCGCTGAAGTGTTTGTCAGTAACTTGCGTAATAATGCAAACAGAGATTGCGCACGGGAGGGTGATTCTTTAGCACGTTCAACCAATCTTCGAAGAAATTCCTGTTGAAGATCTTGTCTTTCGCATGATCGGTCTCCAGCATAGCAGCATAGAAGCCAGCGACCTCCTCGGACTCAGGAGGAAGATCCACCTCCTTGCCTAGAATACAAGCTTAGTTTGTTTCAAGTGAGATGTAAGCATGCAGACCTTTGTACTTCATCCTCACATGGGACGGCAATGGCTCATAGGGTGGGGGGAATATCACGCCGTTATGTTCTAGAGTTTGCCATTTCTCCTCGCCATCGTTCTCTTGCTGAGCTTCCCACCATCGATATTTTGCTTCTTCCTCCTCCGCCTCATCATTTTCCTCTCCTTTCATTGACTTCGGCTTGGGGGTACCAGAATCTTCCTTCTTTGTCTCTTTCTTGGGGACACTCTTCCGCTTTGGCTTAGTCTCCTCGCCACCTAAGGTAGTACCATCGGCATTATCCTCCGTCTTGACTTTCGTCTTCGACCGCCTCCTGGCTGGGGGACGCTCGTCCTCTGATCCAGATGAGTCCGGCACCACTGACTTTTCCTCCCGCTTAAGCCTCTTTTTGGGAGGCGCCTTTGTCTTCCCTTTAGCTTTCCCATTGGTCTGCTTCGACTTGTCTAGGACTGCTCTTGGTGTGGCGACCGCCTGCGTATTGACTGACAAGGTCGGTTTAGTGGGCGAAGACGATGCGAGAGGAACGTCATCATCACTACTGTCGGACACTTGACCTGAATCCCGTTTCCGTCGCAACGGGCGTACGGGCGTCTGTCCACCGTTGACCTGCGACTTACAGGTACAATACGTGATTCGAGAAAGGCGCGATCACAGCCATGCACGTACCAGGGGCATCTCGTCCTCACTCATAGCAGAGTGGTCTGCGAATCCATTGAGAGAACTATTGCAGTCAGTGGTGGCGTGTTTCGTTCCGCTTGTGCTGGCCAAAGTACCAAGAGGAGTATCTTCGTCTGAGGACATGCTTTACTGCTGAAAAGTTTCCTGTTAGTACAGAAACGACAGACAGTGAGGAGGGGTAGTTAGTGGTAGCGAGCGGCGAGGTACATACGGTCAAATGTGTGTTTGAGGGTTCTCAGTTGCGGTTCAAAGGTGAAATTCTCTTTTCCCAAGTCCCGGTGCGCCTGCCCTTGAGCCCGTCACGTGATTCACACACAAGCCCCGATTTCGCTCTGCTTCCGACTTGGCCGACAGTCATACACTGAACATCCAGAAGGTGAGATGAATGTACGCGCTGTGTCGTTGAGCAAACGAATATCATACGTTCTGTTTTCAGGAAAATCATGGCCAGCCAGCCGCCACTTTTCAGAGACCCTTGGGCTAAGAGAGAGGCTTGGCGGAAACATCCTGTCTTTTCAAATAGGGCCATGTTTTCCAGCATGTTCCCCGGCCTTGGCATAGCCGTGGTCGCTTTCACTGCCTACGTCGTCGTAGACAGCTTTTATGGGAAATCCCATGGTCAAGGACACGGGCACTGAGGACTAGACCCTGCTTATGTACGCTGTCTTCCTCGCGGTGAGATTCTGATGTTGACGTGTGGAGACTCGGTGTTTATACATCAGCGTAGCCTTTTTCACCTCTCGCTCTCTACTGCATCATCCGGTTACCCGCTCCCTGTACGCTACTCTCAGGGCAAAGACCGTCGATAATTCACAATCTCCCTGTGACCATCCCGTCCGATGGCCAGAGATAAGTTGTAGATCGCTCGTACCCCCGCTCACGTGCAGTGTGCATTCTACTGCTCCGTTCTCAATACCATATCAGAAGCTATATGCTGACCCGTGACGCCCATACGACGGCATGCGACCAACCGCCCAAAACACACCATAGTACTCATTGGCGCCTTTAGTATTTTTGTAGGCCGAGACGTGACCCGCAGCTCGGCAAAATTGCGTCCCCTCTGCAAGTATTGAATACCACAGCATGTTAATTCTTTTTTAGCCTTTGAGGTACCTCTTGTAAACCTCGTTGTCTGTCTCCTCAACGTAATGGTATCCCAACCCGTCTAAGAACTTCTGAAATTGATTGTATTCCTCAGGTGGCACTTGAATGCCAGCCAGGACCCTGCCCAAATCTGCTTTCGTTAGTGTAACTGAGACGTCGAAAATAGAGGTGCATATTACAGACCTGCTCCGTGATAGCGGTAATGGAAAAGTGTGATATTCCAACCTTGGTGAAGTCCGGACAGGAATGCGCGCAGTGCTCCGAGCCGCTCGGGAAATTCTGCATAACCATGATTATTGCGGTTAACGCACCAATCATGGACGGTTAACCGTTTACATACCGAATCGAAAAAGACGTTCATGGGGCACAATGGCAGATCTACCAACCATATACTTCACATGTGTCTTCGCCATCTCGTTGTCACTTAAGTCAAAAGCAGACATCCCGGCCTGTCCGATGGCACTGAGGACCTCCGCGACCTCCTTTTCGCGGGAGAAGGATTCGACTCTGAAGGATAGAAAAGCATGTGCACGTTCAGGTGAGCTGTATCGATAGACGAATTCGGTTACTGCGCGTGGGTGAATAAGAGAATGTAGGGTGAAGAAGCTGGGTAGTGTATATATGTTTCAGCATTAAGGCGTCGGACCATCAACGCGCGGTAACTGCTCCCAGCTTACCTTCCAGGCCTCTCTGGGAGTTCTACGCTCAAAAGAACTTCTCGCCCCTCACCCAATTCTGCGCGTTCCGCGACGAACCGAAGCCGATCGAAGTTCATATTTGCACCACTTACGACGGCAACGAGCGTTTTCTGGGCACCAACGAGCCCGTTGTTGATAACGTGGCGCTTCAGTCCGGCGAGGGCCAGCGCACCGGCCGGCTCTGTGATCGATCTTGTTTCTAGGGAAGAAAACCATTAGCTGTGCCAACTGCATTACCACCGCTGGCGCTCTAACCTTCGAATATGTCTTTGACGGCGGCACATAATTCGTCGTTATTAACGAGGATGATTTCATCCAGGAGACGCCGACAGATGCGGAAAGGCTCTTCTCCGACGATGCGGACAGCTGTACCATCGCTGAAAGGTCCGACTTCTGGCAAGGTAACACGTTCCCTCTTTTTCAGACTCTGATACATGGCATCCCCATCCACAGTTTCAGTGCCATACACCTTGGTGTTTGGGTCCCCGATGCGCTTCACATATTCGGCAATGCCAGCAACCAGCCCACCGCCACCGACAGCAGCAAATATACCGTCGAGAAGTGTCGCGTCGGGCAATTGTTTGAGGATCTCCATACCAATGGTTCCCTGACCAGCAATGACGAGGGGATCATCATAGGGCGGGACAAAAATAAGGTTGTGCATGGCGGCCAGGTGTGCGCATTCAGCCTTTGCTTCGTCAAAGTCTGATCCGTGCAAGACGACTTTAGCACCTAAGCGTTCGACGTTGCGCACTTTTATGGATGGGGTGCCTTTGGGCATGACGATGGTGCATGGAATGCTAAGCTTGGTACCGGACAGAGCGACTCCTTGGGCATGGTTACCTGTAAAGAGCGTCACAGACACGATCTTTCGTATGACACCGGATGGCGTGGGGAGAGGCTTCATTGCAAAGGTACGCACACTAACCAGCACTGCATGTTATAACTCCCTTCCACCGCTCCTCTTGTCGCATGTTGGCCATGAAGTTGTAAGCCCCTCTAATTTTAAAACTGAAGACCTCCTGAAGGTCTTCACGCTTGAGCCATATCTGGTTTCCAAGCTTTGCACTGAGATTCGGGGCATAGACGAGGGGGGTTTCCCTGAGGATATCATATACTTTTGCAGTCAAGATTAGTCTAAGGTAATCTGGCTCGTTTGATGCCAGTAGATCATGGAGCGGATAACCTTGGATAGGAGAGCGGCTCCGGTGCCTTGGATGAGTATTCGAGCATCGGACGCAGCTGGCGTATGGGTGTTTTCTATTCTCAAAACTTGTGGCTGGTGTCGCGCTTTTAAGATAAGCTTTTGACTCGACCACGGCAACTACCGGATCGCTAGAGTAAACAACTATAACAACCAAACAAGCCAGCCAGTCCAGGGGTCTGTGAGGGCGAAGTCTGCTGGTCGGACACATTCACCTGTGGACATGGCATTGACAAGCTAATGGGATGTAACAATAAGACAAGATCGATGACGGGAACTAACACTTTTCCGACTCCGCGTGGGACGAGTTCATGGAATAAGAATTGGCTGACTACGTTATCGAGTATCTAAATGCGTCGTCGAGCAGCAGAGATACGAATACGACCAGCAGTTAATCAGAGACTTGCACAGGGATGTCATTTAGGGAAAAAGCGTAGTAGTAACTGATCGACGTTCCCTCATTATGTAGCCTGCCGCGGTCGCCCAGCATGACGCTCGAAGATGACTGGGTGCAAATCGTCCAAGGCAAATGCTGAGAATCACCAGAAACTCATGTCGCAGGCGATAGTGGGCCAGTTTATCCATGGGTCTTCGCGTACTAGAGTGAATGATGACATGGACAACGCGACACTTGTAAGACGCGTGGGCGTGGTGATCACGTGGACGAAATCAATGGACATACCCCTCGAAGTGCGAATAAGGAGCGTTTCAATCGGGCAGGCTTGAGACTCGTAAGACGCAAAGGTTTCCAGAAGATCGAGGGTGGGATGGACAACAGTAAACCCATAGAACCGGTGTCGATGGACAAACGGAGGACGGCCAGCTGCTGAGAGCCTTGTGGGATGCCCTGCATGTGCAGATATCTGAGTCCTTGCCTTCGTTGAGCTGCAGGGTGGACCAGATCGCCTTGGTGGGCGAGAAATGGGGGTGACGGGGTGTATGGAGGTGGTTGTTGGGATGAAAGAGAGGAAGATAAAACCGTGTCGTTGCCAGCCCTAAATAAGTGTAAAGACGCGGACACCTTATTGAAGTGTGGGTCCGACAAGCACTCTGAGCCAGTGGCCCTCATCCGAACTACGACCATGGCACAAGCCATTACCATGGGCCCTCCATCATCTCCACGCGAGACTCGCCGCTCTGGCAGACGCTCTGCACCCTCTGCTTCAGCCAGCACCTCCAAATCTCCAGACTCTCCTGCATCCGAGTCTACTCCTAGGAACAAAGACTCCTCTCGGCCTGCTTTATCTAGTGGACCTAGCAATGGCCGCTCTAAGCGGCCAAAGCAGGAAGATCACGACGACGGGGTTCCTCACAAGAACGGCCACGTTAACGGTAGCGCCTCCAACCATGGGACCGCCAACGGCAGGGCAAAACGCAAAGGAAAAGAAAAAGAAAAGGTTCAGCAGACTTCAGATCTACCGATCGAGTCCATTTCCAGCAAGCTAGGTAGTTCTTCCGCCACCGGCACTGCTGAGCCGCATGAGGAGGACGCCGAGGAACAGGGCATCACGCGCTGTATATGTGGTTTGAACGGTGTGCACCCAGTCTCTCGGTAGTACACGTCACGTTTACTGATGTCTGCCTCCACAGAGGAAGATGCAGATGGCTGGAGAGTTCATGGTACAGTGCGAGACATGCAATGTCTGGCAACATGGGCTATGCATGGGGTTCAAGTCTGAGGTAGAACTTCAAGATGACTATCATTGCGAACAGTGTAAGCCAGAAAGACATCAAGAACTTTTCAAGTAAGAGTCTTAGCATGGCATTTTAGACCTTTTTTGACTCGATCTGCTACCCCTTCCAGACGATTAGCGAAGAAGGCTCGTCAATCATCTACGCATTCACACCTCACTACCTCACGGCTCTCTCGTTCACACTCCCCGACTCATCTATCGAAGCCTCCGAAGAGGCGTAACACGATGAACAGTCGTGATGCAGCTTTCGACGAAAGCCTGAAAGAGATCATGGAGGCAACGGCTGCAGAGGCAGCTGCTGTTACCGAGTCACAGGGTACTAGTGTAAATTCTGCCGATAACGGTCAGACGGAGACCCATGACGACGATTCCAAGCGGTCGGAAGGAAACGAAAGCGAGCAGAAGATGACCCGTGAGTCGATTGAACTTACCGGTTGCAAGAGCTGCATGCTAATGTTACCAAGCAGTCCTGTGAAAAAGCGTACGAGGTCCGCGTCCAGTGCCTCTAATCCCCCGGAAGCCGCAAGCGTTGTGCCCGAAGAACCCCCACCCCCGCCTCCGCCTCCACCTTCCAAACGTAATCAGATTGCCGGCGGGAAATCAGGCTCTCGCAATCGACGTGGGGGCGCAAGTTCACGCAAGGCGATCGTTGCCAATGTGGATGGTGCAGTTGCCGAAGGTGATGAAGGTATGTGCGGTGCCCTATTATTGTTCACGTGACTCAAACTGCTAGTTCAGTGTCGTCAAAGCGATCTGGTCACAATAGCCGCAGTAGGGCTGCCCCTACATCGAGGCGTCCGCCACCATCATCACATGTGTCAGGGAGTGTCTTACCAGACCATCCGAGCGCGCATAAAAGTACCACCAGAGTGGGGGAAACAATACTGCCGAGAATTCGCGTGCCTATTACCGTAATTCCCATGCATACGCAGTCTCGCAACAGCCACTCTTCACGTCATGGAATTTGCCAGACTACTTGGCACACCTCGAACACATGCTTCCGTCGGAGACTCCCCGTCCTCTAGAAGTGCGCTCAGTTATCGGTCCGGGCGGGAGGGAGTCGATGGATAGGACGATGGAGCGTGGAGTACGAGTAAAGTGGCCAAGTAAACGCATGAGTGTCGGCGATATGAATAAACGTGTGCGCGCGCTTGTCGAATGGGTTGGACGAGAGCAAGCTGGGGCTCTGGACCGTGGGCGACGAAGGGAGGCGCTGGAGAAAGCTTTGAAGGAGATGAGGATTTCGGACGAGGCAGCCAACTTGTCGGCGCCGATGGACACGGTTGAGGTTCAGGAGATGAGGATTCGGACGAGGCAGCCAACTTGTCGGCGCCGATGGACACGGTTGATGGTAGCGCACGTGGAGCAGATAATTCGTCGGCAGAGGCCCCTTCCGTGCCGTCCCAGCAAGCTTCCGTTGACGCCACGTACCGCACTTGTGCAGACTCCAAGCCCACTATGAAGATGATGGAGGAGCTCATGGAAGAATTGATCATTTTCCAGGAACGGTTCGGACCGGGGGTCAAGAGTAGAGAACGTGAGCGGCGACCAGCATCATGACTGCCGTGTTGGGGCAGGATACGTAGGATTTATACTCCTCAGGTTTTTTATGCTATTGTGAGGTTATCGGTTTATATATCACTGATACTGTATGTAACATCAAGTCACTTGCGTTCACGTGGTTGTATTTGGTAGTGACCACCTGTTAGTAAATAACCGAACGCCACACTGTAGAGACCGTCGAGTTGATCATGGCGGAGGGACGGGGCTCAGGTGAAAGACCTGGCAGTCCCTCTTCATTGGCACTCTCTAGCCATGGTGAAGGCGAAGCAGAAGATCACAAGGGCGATTACTCTGCACGTATGGAGGAGCTCTTTGACGATGAGCATGAGCCAGAAGAAGGCTTTGGCGAAGACTGTGACGACGAAGAATTTGTATGATGGCGTGGATGCAGAGCGAGTGGCCGTCGCCAACTATCAACAGCAGCTGCGTGCTGTTCTCGAGAAAGATGATTCCGACGACGATTCGAGGTCACCCCATTGTGACGTTGCCATCCCAAAGCCTAACGAGGTCGATGACGCCGCACTCGTATGTCGTGCATGAGCGGCTTGCTTCGCGTGCCGTGGCTAAAAGGGTGTTTCATTGTAGCAGCAATATCATAAACAGGTCTCCCTGGAAGCCAGTCCAGTTTCCTCTCCTCCCCCTCCTCCAACTATGGTTCCCGATGAAGATTTACCTTCGCAGGATCATCTGCACCCAGTTGTCCAAGCCCCTCAGCCATTTGTTCACCCTTCTGTCTCACGGTTGCGTTCGTTCCTTCCGTCGAGTCCCGTACAATCCGCAAACCTTGGTCTCCCGCCTGGTTCCCTCACACCTGCGGGGGGCTATTCCCCCTTGTCACATACCTCCAACATTTCCAGGGTATCCACACCAACCCGCTGCGATGGCGGATTAACGTGGACGGTGAGACGTTCAAATTGACTTCCCTGCAAATCGCTACGAGTCAGCTTTTTGGAAAACGCCAGTCCAAAGCTGCACTT
>JANFAI010000123.1:52500-55000 GCA_024613185.1 Pisolithus microcarpus | reverse complement strand
GTGTAGTGTTCGCATTTTTGATTACCAATGACTAGCCTAATGTGTTGTGTAGTGTTCGCATTTTTGATTACCAATCATTAGCTAGATGTGTTGTGTAGTGTTCGCATTTTTGATTACCAATGACTAGCCTAATGTGTTGTGTAGTGTTCGCATTTTTGATTACCAATGACCAGCCTAATGTGTTGTGTAGTGTTCGCATTTTTGATTACCAATGACCAGCCTAATGTGTTGTGTAGTGTTCGCATTTTTGATTACCAATCATTAGCTAGATGTGTTGTGTAGTGTTCGCATTTTTGATTACCAATGACTAGCCTAATGTGTTGTGTAGTGTTCGCATTTTTGATTACCAATGACCAGCCTAATGTGTTGTGTAGTGTTCGCATTTTTGATTACCAATGACCAGCCTAATGTGTTGTGTAGTGTTCGCATTTTTGATTACCAATGACTAGCCTAATGTGTAGTGTAGTGTCCGCATTTTTGATTACCAATGACCAGCCTAATGTGTTGTGTAGTGTCCGCATTTTTGATTACCAATGACTAGCCTAATGTGTTGTGTTGTGTTCGCATTTTTGATTACCAATCATTAGCTAGATGTGTTGTGTAGTGTTCGCATTTTTGATTACCAATGACTAGCCTAATGTGTTGTGTAGTGTTCGCATTTTTGATTACCAATCATTAGCTAGATGTGTTGTGTAGTGTTCGCATTTTTGATTACCAATGACTAGCCTAATGTGTTGTGTAGTGTTCGCATTTTTGATTACCAATGACCAGCCTAATGTGTTTGTAGTGTTCGCATTTTTGATTACCAATGACCAGCCTAATGTGTTGTGTAGTGTCCGCATTTTTGATTACCAATGACCAGCCTAATGTGTTGTGTAGTGTCCGCATTTTTGATTACCAATGACTAGCCTAATGTGTTGTGTTGTGTTCGCATTTTTGATTACCAATCATTAGCTAGATGTGTTGTGTAGTGTTCGCATTTTTGATTACCAATGACTAGCCTAATGTGTTGTGTAGTGTTCGCATTTTTGATTACCAATCATTAGCTAGATGTGTTGTGTAGTGTTCGCATTTTTGATTACCAATGACTAGCCTAATGTGTTGTGTAGTGTTCGCATTTTTGATTACCAATGACCAGCCTAATGTGTTGTGTAGTGTTCGCATTTTTGATTACCAATCATTAGCTAGAAGTGTAGTGTAGTGTCCGCATTTTTGATTACCAATCATTAGCTAGAAGTGTAGTGTAGTGTCCGCATTTTTGATTACCAATGACCAGCCTAATGTGTTGTGTAGTGTTCGCATTTTTGATTACCAATCATTAGCTAGAAGTGTAGTGTAGTGTCCGCATTTTTGATTACCAATCATTAGCTAGATGTGTTGTGTAGTGTTCGCATTTTTGATTACCAATCATTAGCTAGAAGTGTAGTGTAGTGTCCGCATTTTTGATTACCAATGACCAGCCTAATGTGTTGTGTAGTGTCCGCATTTTTGATTACCAATGACTAGCCTAATGTGTTGTGTTGTGTTCGCATTTTTGATTACCAATGACTAGCCTAATGTGTTGTGTAGTGTTCGCATTTTTGATTACCAATGACTAGCCTAATGTGTAGTGTTGTGTTCGCATTTTTGATTACCAATCATTAGCTAGATGTGTTGTGTAGTGTCCGCATTTTTGATTACCAATGACTAGCCTAATGTGTTGTGTAGTGTTCGCATTTTTGATTACCAATCATTAGCTAGATGTGTAGTGTAGTGTCCGCTTTTTTTGATTACCAAAAGTGCAGTGTTGATTAGCAAAGGTGTTTGGTAGTGCGCGCATTTTTTGATTAGCAAAAGTGTAGTCCTAACTAGTTTGTTTGTGTAGTGTTGCACAGCCACTAATGCCTCGAAATTCTGCAAAGTCACAAAAATACCCCAAAACGCGATATAGTGGACACCAAAACTCACGCCTTTCGCGCAAGCGGCCAAAGCACACCAAACAAAGGCCCTTTCCTACTATGTGGGCAATGGCTCACTATGCACAGATGATGGTCATACTCTGCTACGGGCAATTGTAATTTACACATTGCCATGCTAGTTACAGTTGGCTTGTCTCTGGCATATTCATTGGGAACCGGGGGTTAGGGTAGCCGGCTTCAGGTTGGCTAATCCAAAGTTGGGGTCCAGGGGGGTCTATCTAATGGGCTGGCTAATGCCCGGGTTGGGGCAGCAAGGGGAGGCCGAAAGCTTCTTGCTAGATGTCCAGTAAGCCTCCCTCGTCCCTAGCTTTGGGTAGTCGGCCAAGGGCTAATGCTCGGGGTTGGGGCAGCAAGGGAGGACGAAAGCTTCTTGCTAGATGTCCAGTAAGCCTTCCCTCGTCCCTAGCTTTGGGTAGTCGGCCAAGGGCTAGTGCTCGGGGTTGGGGTAGCAAGGGGAGGCCGAAAGCTTCTTGCTAGATGTCCAGTAAGCCTTCCCTCGTCCCCTAGCTTTGGGTAGTCGGCCAAGGGCTAATGCTCGGGGT
>JANFAI010000123.1:42500-45000 GCA_024613185.1 Pisolithus microcarpus | reverse complement strand
TGTTGTGTAGTGTTCGCATTTTTGATTACCAATGACCAGCCTAATGTGTTGTGTAGTGTTCGCATTTTTGATTACCAATGACTAGCCTAATGTGTTGTGTAGTGTCCGCATTTTTGATTACCAATGACCAGCCTAATGTGTTGTGTAGTGTCCGCATTTTTGATTACCAATGACTAGCCTAATGTGTTGTGTTGTGTTCGCATTTTTGATTACCAATCATTAGCTAGATGTGTTGTGTAGTGTTCGCATTTTTGATTACCAATGACTAGCCTAATGTGTTGTGTAGTGTTCGCATTTTTGATTACCAATCATTAGCTAGATGTGTTGTGTAGTGTTCGCATTTTTGATTACCAATGACTAGCCTAATGTGTTGTGTAGTGTTCGCATTTTTGATTACCAATGACCAGCCTAATGTGTTGTGTAGTGTTCGCATTTTTGATTACCAATGACCAGCCTAATGTGTTGTGTAGTGTTCGCATTTTTGATTACCAATCATTAGCTAGATGTGTTGTGTAGTGTTCGCATTTTTGATTACCAATGACTAGCCTAATGTGTTGTGTAGTGTTCGCATTTTTGATTACCAATGACCAGCCTAATGTGTTGTGTAGTGTTCGCATTTTTGATTACCAATGACCAGCCTAATGTGTTGTGTAGTGTTCGCATTTTTGATTACCAATGACTAGCCTAATGTGTAGTGTAGTGTCCGCATTTTTGATTACCAATGACCAGCCTAATGTGTTGTGTAGTGTCCGCATTTTTGATTACCAATGACTAGCCTAATGTGTTGTGTTGTGTTCGCATTTTTGATTACCAATCATTAGCTAGATGTGTTGTGTAGTGTTCGCATTTTTGATTACCAATGACTAGCCTAATGTGTTGTGTAGTGTTCGCATTTTTGATTACCAATCATTAGCTAGATGTGTTGTGTAGTGTTCGCATTTTTGATTACCAATGACTAGCCTAATGTGTTGTGTAGTGTTCGCATTTTTGATTACCAATGACCAGCCTAATGTGTTGTGTAGTGTTCGCATTTTTGATTACCAATGACCAGCCTAATGTGTTGTGTAGTGTCCGCATTTTTGATTACCAATGACCAGCCTAATGTGTTGTGTAGTGTCCGCATTTTTGATTACCAATGACTAGCCTAATGTGTTGTGTTGTGTTCGCATTTTTGATTACCAATCATTAGCTAGATGTGTTGTGTAGTGTTCGCATTTTTGATTACCAATGACTAGCCTAATGTGTTGTGTAGTGTTCGCATTTTTGATTACCAATCATTAGCTAGATGTGTTGTGTAGTGTTCGCATTTTTGATTACCAATGACTAGCCTAATGTGTTGTGTAGTGTTCGCATTTTTGATTACCAATGACCAGCCTAATGTGTTGTGTAGTGTTCGCATTTTTGATTACCAATCATTAGCTAGAAGTGTAGTGTAGTGTCCGCATTTTTGATTACCAATCATTAGCTAGAAGTGTAGTGTAGTGTCCGCATTTTTGATTACCAATGACCAGCCTAATGTGTTGTGTAGTGTTCGCATTTTTGATTACCAATCATTAGCTAGAAGTGTAGTGTAGTGTCCGCATTTTTGATTACCAATCATTAGCTAGATGTGTTGTGTAGTGTTCGCATTTTTGATTACCAATCATTAGCTAGAAGTGTAGTGTAGTGTCCGCATTTTTGATTACCAATGACCAGCCTAATGTGTTGTGTAGTGTCCGCATTTTTGATTACCAATGACTAGCCTAATGTGTTGTGTTGTGTTCGCATTTTTGATTACCAATGACTAGCCTAATGTGTTGTGTAGTGTTCGCATTTTTGATTACCAATGACTAGCCTAATGTGTAGTGTTGTGTTCGCATTTTTGATTACCAATCATTAGCTAGATGTGTTGTGTAGTGTCCGCATTTTTGATTACCAATGACTAGCCTAATGTGTTTGTAGTGTTCGCATTTTTGATTACCAATCATTAGCTAGATGTGTAGTGTAGTGTCCGCTTTTTTTGATTACCAAAAGTGCAGTGTTGATTAGCAAAGGTGTTTGGTAGTGCGCGCATTTTTTGATTAGCAAAAGTGTAGTCCTAACTAGTTTGTTTGTGTAGTGTTGCACAGCCACTAATGCCTCGAAATTCTGCAAAGTCACAAAAATACCCCAAAACGCGATATAGTGGACACCAAAACTCACGCCTTTCGCGCAAGCGGCCAAAGCACACCAAACAAAGGCCCTTTCCTACTATGTGGGCAATGGCTCACTATGCACAGATGATGGTCATACTCTGCTACGGGCAATTGTAATTTACACATTGCCATGCTAGTTACAGTTGGCTTGTCTCTGGCATATTCATTGGGAACCGGGGGTTAGGGTAGCCGGCTTCAGGTTGGCTAATCCAAAGTTGGGGTCCAGGGGGGTCTATCTAATGGGCTGGCTAATGCCCGGGTTGGGGCAGCAAGGGGAGGCCGAAAGCTTCTTGCTAGATGTCCAGTAAGCCTCCCTCGTCCCTAGC
>JANFAI010000122.1:0-62221 GCA_024613185.1 Pisolithus microcarpus | reverse complement strand
ACGGTGCTCACGGCAGCTGAAAGGGAAATATGCGCTTTCCCCGACCACACGCACAGATGGACCGTAGCAGTACGGAGTGCTGCCAGTGCACCAGAGTCTGACGTAGTGGGGAGCGGACGACCTCAGCTACTTTATCAAACGCGTGACATTCAAGCTGCACGACACCTATTCCAATCCGACGAGAAGTAAGTTCTCATTTGAAGAAGCTCTCTCGTCATAATTTCTCCCAACACCCACATCCACAGATATCGACAAGCCACCCTTTGAACTTTCCGAAACTGGGTTCGCTTCCCTTCTCTTCTCTCGTTCCACCTCTTACTTATCGTTGATGTGTCTCCAGCTGGGGCGAGTTTGAAATTCAGATCCGAGTCCATTTCGTCGCCGAATCTGGAGAAAAGCCCATTACCCTCTACCACCATCTCAAACTTCATCCGTGGTCCCCTGACGTTTCCCGCTCCGGGAACGGAACCAGAAATTCCGTCTCCTGAAAACGCAGCCAAGTTTGGCCCAGTCCACTCCTGGCAGTATGACGAGATCGTCTTTACAGATCCCTTCCAATCATTTCTTACTTTGCTGACTGCCCACCTCCCACGCCTCTTCCAAGGACGGGTAAAAATCCTACGCCTTTCATACTTCGTACCCTGCGTCTCTCGAAGAGACCAGGAAACCCGGCGTGCCCGAGTTCACCAGCGCAATGGAGAAAGATGAAGGCGAGAGGCTGGAAGAGGCGAAGAGAAGATTATCAAGGAACAGGATAAATGGAAGGGCATCTTACTGGAGCGAGAAAAGGAGCTGGAGAGGTTACAGAAACTCCTCGCTGCAAGAGGCTGACAACCAATTGTAACATAGCGGTTCGTTCCACTCACTCTATCCTGTTGGCCGTCAAACCTACTATTTGAATCCGCGCTTTTCATTGTGCAGCAGTGCGGTAAGGAATTGTGTGGTGCTGGAAAAGGGAACTTCGCCCCTGTCCGAGTAACGTAGCACCGAGTTGGCTCGGATGTCTGTCACTTCGTCCACTTACCACCGGTACGCCCAGTACTAGTGCGAGGAGCAGTTAACAAGAGTCTTGTCTTCGGATTTCACATGCTGCGTAACCCTTTCATGAAAGGGCTTCTGGTGACATCTAGTCGTGAAAAAGCCTCGTTACCTTCCGTACGCTTAGCTGTACTGTTTCTGCTGATTTTGATGGGTTGTTCTGTCGTATGATTTTTATGATTCCGTAGGGTCTCATCACAGCACCCCAGATCTGGAGAAGGACAGTCCTCTGATAGTCGCATCTCGGTAGCGTCCTCTATGTTGTTAGTAGTCATCAAAGGACATCCACGGGCATCTTTGCGAACTAGAGGCGAACTTCTTTCCGAATTTCGCTCCAGGAAGCAAGATACGGAAGTTTTACACTTCTACGGTAAAGTACCAATCGTACGTATCCGGTAGAAACATTGTAGGTGATCCATTTGGAATGCACCTACCAAGACACTACCTCAACGAATGGGTCCTTCAAGAAGAGCCCACGATTCCGGTCCATCCCTATCTCGGAGTCCGAACCCATCGTTGGTACGTATTGGAAACTGTTATTCACAGACATTCCAGCCATCGGCGTTGGGGCTTCTGCCCTGAATGGAAGAAATCATATCCGCCTCTTCAACCACCTTGTTTATTTTACCGAGGTCCCGATCCTTGGCGTACCCGGGCATGTCGCAGTGAAAATGCTGCGCCCAACTAATATGGGGATTTCTATATTATGCTGACGTTGGATTCCGGACCGGTCGATATACGATATCTTGACAGAGCATTGTCAAGGCGGAGGATATGTACTGGATGCGGTGCCCAATGATATGTGGCCATGGCGAAGAACAATATGGATGACGACATTCGGCTAGATCGGAGACCTTGTCACTAATTGATAGTGCTCTTGGGTACCGCCTCGGTTTCGCAATATGGTAAGTGGTGGCGACTGCCGTTGAGTGTGGGTCCAACCATCGACTGAATAGTGCTAATCGCAATCGACCTATGTGGTGACCGTCATCGATGTTGTGCCACCTTGCCACAAGTTTGTTTGTTGCAATATGGTAAGTGGTGGCGACTACTTTGACTGTGGGTCCAGCCATCGATTGAACAGTGCTAATCGCAATCGACCCATGTGGTGACCGTCATCGATGTTATGCCACCTTGCCGCAAGTTGGTATGGCTCCTAAGTACCGCTTCGGTTTCGCAATATGGTAAGTAGTGGGCGACTACCTTGACTGTGGGTCCAGCGATCGATTGAACAGTGCTAATCGCGATCGGCCCATGTGGTAACCGTCGTAGATGTTACGCCATTGAGTAAGCGGCAGATTGCCTCGTCATCTCCTGCGGTTGTGCATGCATTTGAACCGCATTCTCAATATGATCTTCACTTGTTCGCGACGAGTACTGTCTCTTGTCGTTCGTTTTCTACGTTCTGGCCATTGAACTCGGTAGCTTGATAAAACACCTGGCCACTGCATTAACGAATTTCTTCTTTCAATGGGAAGTAGCGTGCGAGCATGGGCCATGGACGCTCGCTCTTTCTCGGAAATACGTCGAAATCTATAATATCAGGATATTACGCGTGAAGTACTGGGTGCATACCGCGGTTGTGGCTCTGTGCGGGCAGTGCACTGTATTGAAAGTGTCCGGTCGTCGGGTGAGATCAAGTGAACAAGCTGAGAGGTGCGGGTCAGTGGAGGATGAACGACACCTCCCGTGTGCCTCTGCCACCTACCCTCACGAAACGAACCTTCATCTATACGTTGAGTTGTGAGACCAAGATGTAGGCACTTACACAGCATCAATGACAATATTCCAACCAGAATAACCGACTTCCTCGGGGGACTGATTAATATTCTTTTCGTGCCACCGATAATTCCAAGCACGTCGACTGGTCGTGTGAACACGGTTCCACAAAACAGATGTCCGTCGAATTCGCACATGGTCGCACTGCAAGACAACGTGGTCGTTCCGGACTTCTTCGGGGAACTGATGAATCTCTTTTCTGTGCCGCCACTGATAAATCCAAGCTCGTCCATTGTCGCGTGGGCACTGTTCCAGAAAACAATTATCCGTCGAATTCGCACGTGCTTTACGGGCGACTCGATGTAGTCGTGCTGGAAGGCTGAAAATATTAAATCCGAGAGATGTATAGAAGGGTTCGAATTAGTATGTATACGTACTGACCCGAAGTGTGGATCCGAGCTTTGACCGGGTTAGAGTGTCATCGAGGACGACCAGAAATGTCCTCGTGAGGTGGTTAATCCTACTCCAACACTTTCCCAACTGAACAAGTCTGTAAACGATGCTTACCGGTGAAGACGTGGTCAGAGAGACGCCACCGTAACCCACCGTTCGCGGCCAGCGAAGTAGTAACTGTTGATCGGTATACATCTGGTGGTGATCCGTCTCAAGTGACACTGATGGACGTACAGCCACAGGGTGGTCATTGATCTTGAGCTATTGCTCCGTTGTGTTTGACGAGGGTATACTTACTACAGATCCTCGTTTCCGATAAATTCCTACTGCCCCTTCGGGGACGGTTCGTCGCATTTTCAGGTTGGTATCGTGTAGGTACTGTGGGAACGGCTAGGGTCTGGTGCTAACAACACAGATTCGCTGCGCAGCGCAGAACAAACAAAGACGTTTACGGGTGGCCGTTACGAGGGCTGCTGGTTCTGAAGAGTCAAGATCCAGGAGCGAGCCTGTTCGACCCTGGATGTTGAGATACAGTTGAGCATTGGCGATCAACATCGGTGCGCTGGGGTCAAGGTACTGCGATTTACCGCCATACCGCCTAGACTCACTTACTACTTCCAGCAGTGCGAGTAGCATCCTCGTCGTTGTTGTTACGCCCTACTTTCATGCCCGACTGCTAAATTTTGGCGCGTTTGGGTCTAAGATGACCATCTCTCCATTACCTTGGATATGGCCCTACGCTCTTTCAAGGTCCCGCATCTGAGATTCGGGCTCAGTGTTTCCCCGACGTACGTGTTATCTTAGCGCCACCACCTACAAACTTAGAGCTCGGGATGGCTGACGAAGCATCGAGCACTAGGACGGTATACATGGGATGAGCATTGAAGGTACCCCGATGATCGCGGGAAGGCTGGGCCAGCTCCACGCCGACTCCTTTCTCCGACACACGAGTACATACATATGGAACACCACAAGTGTTGATTGAAATAGACGTATCTCTCTCTGGCTCTCTTTCAAGGGCGCTACATGAATCACCTAAGTATCCCCGATTTTTCTCCATATTCTCTCGCCGAACCTTGCTGACAGTACTTATTGCGCTGTCCCCACGTGAGAGACAAAGCAGCCCACCGTAAGACCGGCAGGCTAGTGACGTGGCACGCCCCGATGACTCTGAAGTTAAGTTTTCGCTTTGAATCTCGCTTTACAAATACTCAGTCGAGCCCCGAGGGGGGAGTAGGGGAGGAGAAGCGGGGCCCGTTTTGCCGGAAGGTACATAATACTGTGGTTTCGCGCTTTATGCAATTACTATCTCTGTTTTTAGAGCGCGTTCTGACACATCGTCCTAGTGTCACAATACACTCCTGCAGTACCTGTGTGGCAAGCTAAGAAGATGAACTCTTCTTTCTGGGCGCAGCATATTCTATCAAACTCTCCGTCCTGTGCCGCAACTACAGCGAGCCGCCGACGTACGTACGGTGTTGTTACGATGTATGTACTGAAATTATGCCCGTGCTGTGAGAGTTCGCACCGACTGCCGTTAATTCCCCCCGCTTTTCCATAATGGTGTGGTGTCTTCTAGTGCAGGTTTCGGAGATTGACAAAGTTACTTCGTTCATGTAACTCTCCTCAGATGCCACTAGCCGTCGGGGGGTACGTCAATTTGTCTATCTTCATGGCAACGTTTTGGAAACAGCTTTTTTTTCTGCGAGTCGAACACGGGACTGTGGGTCCCTCAAGTCGGCGCAGTGATCGCTCTGCTGACCTGGGCTGGCAGACTTGGTGCAAGTCTGAAATTGCAGGACCGATCAGCGTGAAACAGAGAAACACCGTACTATTATGCAAGATGCGCCCTCGTTACAGCTTGGCTCATCCATATGCCGTCACTGGCAATAATGGCGAACCCACTTTCGGACAAAGTACTCAGTTTGTTATGTAGTCCGATACAGCGAGACAGGTCCTATTTTACGATCTGCTGCTGTGCGGGCCCTAGTAGTAGCAGAGAGAAGTTGCGGCACAGGAACGATTTAGACGCTGCAGTTACCGTGATTACTATTAGGTCTTAATATGTGCCCTCCAGCCCTTGCTGAGTTTTTACCACAGCCAGCCAGCCAATAGAAGGTGAGGTCACAGCATCCCCCAATCAGTGGCACGCAGCCCTGCGTATTACATCCGCGATAGGGGTGGTGGTGGTGGTGGTGCCACCGTATCCGCGAAAAGGTCCTGTGACACAGCGACGAAGTCTCCTATACCCCAGCGCACCCGATCAATAATAATATTTCACGACTGAACTTGCTGTGTGGTTTGTAGAGCTCGTCGCTCGCAGGTGCCATGTATTCCCAACGCAAATTGACACTCCGCGGACGTCGGTTCGATCTCAGCCGTGAGTGGGATGACCAAAACACGAGGCGGGGGCTTTGAAGCTTAGTGATTCGTAATACGTCCAGGTGAACTTACCGGGTCACCACGAGGCACCACCGCTAGCGCCCTCTCCCTCCCCACCCCACCACCGCTGAATGGATCAAGGAAAAACGTTCCCAACGGCAGCTTTAAAATACATACACATATATTCAATACCAGGTGTCCTTGTCCTGACACAGAAGCAGCACCCTCCGGGTCACGGGGCGCGCACAAGGAGGGATAAACCGTTCACGCCTGACAGTTCTCAATGGGTCCGAGAAACCTAGCTGGATCTACCCCGCCGGAATGAACAAGTTCCGCGTCGCGAGACGGGCGTGTACGGTGCGGTGACAAAACGCGTGGGACCGTATCGTTCTCACTGGTCACCGAGTGTGGAGCCACGGCTGGCTGGCGTCGAATTGCCATCGGCAAAGGATTAAGGGCCAAGGAAGATACACACGCTAGTAGCGCAGCCAACGCCAGCCGCCGCACGTGCGATACGAGAAGAGAACAAGAGAGGGAAAAAAAAAAAAAAGTTCACTCGGCACTGAAGGTTGCTGCACGGCAGCTGAGGAAACCCTGTTTGGAACAACCTGGCGACACATAATTGTTGCTCGAGTTGGAAGGACGGGTGCGAAGACTTGGATCGAATAACCGCCAAACATGCAAACACACACAAAGCAAGCACATCATCGTCGATAAACAATGCAAAATAACAATAAAAAAGCTGGCATTCCATTCCATAGCTAAATAATTCTTATAGGGTTTATACAAGTACACGAGGACCTTCACTTGCTTTTTGTACTGAGGTATGAAAGAAAAAGAGCCCACAATCTGTGCCTTGCACTCCCTCGCCGTCGCCATGGTCGTCGTGCGTGAAGATGGAAAAGCAAATAGAAAGACAAAAAAGCAGCACTATTAAAACAGAGCACCGTCGTGAGCGTGCGGAAGGGGTATTATCTTATCTAAGTCACCGCACGGGAAGTGAACGACGAGCCAAAGGAGAAAGCGGCGAGGAAGAAGGGGTATGCTGGGCGGGGTATGGAGAGGTAGATGTGCAGGATAACGGCAAGAGGTTATGTGTATGGACACAAGACGCCCGGTAACACACATGCGAGCGCATGTGCTCAGGTATACGATACAAGTCAAGGCCGCTACCGATCGCAGTGGCCATAAATACCCAGGGACGAGTTTTTAGGTGCCTCCCTTCTGCCGTTCCGAGTTGCAGTGAGACAAGATGTGTCGATTGTTGAGTGTACACGAGGATGATAAATATATAAAAGCCTCAACGAAGGATAATGGTTGGTCGAAAATGAAGCATCCCAAGGCGAAGTCGAAAGGCAATAAATAAGGCCAAGAAAGAGCATCATGATCGAGGGGGATACACACGTCCAACATCGAGTACGTTCACGAACTCGGTACGGGAACATCGGCGGGAAGGGAAGGAGAAGACGTCATCGGTGGAGACAGGAGCTGCATCTTTGGTGAAGTCTGAAGGAGAGCGGAAGAATCGGATGTGAAAGAAACGTTGTGCTGCGCGAGGCCCTGAAATGCTACCGGCTGGGGAAAGTAGCCGGGTGCAGTGGCAGCCTTCCTCGGTGTGTGGTGGGGCTGCTGTTGCTGGAGAGACGCAATGTCCGAGAGAGGGGCATTTGGCAGGCGAATGGGTGCCTGCACTCCGGTGTCAGCCGGAGGACTTTGGGAAGAGCGGGGAATGGGGAATGTTGCCACAGCAGGGGAAGGGAAGGCAGATGAATGGCTGGAAGCCGATCCGGGCGTGGGAGGTTGGGAAGAGTAGACGGATACTGGGACAAGTGAGAAAGAGGAGCAAGCGCGGTACAAGGGACAACTTACCACTGTCATCCCAATCGCTTATGGCACCACCGCTAGAAACACTGCTAGAAACAGATGCCCGGCGCATGAGACCAAACTCTCTTTGCTCCTGCTTGATTTGTGGAGAGGAAGTGACGACAGCAGCAGCAGTAGTAGGCGTCTTGGGTCCCTTTTTGTCAGGCTGAGCCACGCCAGCGGTTTTGCGCGTCTTTCCACCGGCACGGAGTTCATCGAAGCGGTGTGGGCGTGGTCTGAGGTGGGTGCGTTCATAAAGACCACATTTGTTGCAGACGATCTTGCCTGGGTTGAGGGTGGAACGACGCCATGAGGGAGGTTCGGTGGTGTGGCAGTTGAAACAGCGACGACGTAGGTACTGCGTTTCCTTGCTGGCGGCGTCGTCGGTGTGCTGTATTGCCACGGTTCCCCCGGTCGCAGGGGAGAGGTAGGAGGGTGTGCTGATGTGGTGGTGGGGGTGGATGGCGTGGTTGGAGTAACCGAGCTGGGAGGGGACGATGAGTGGGGTGTCCTCGAGTTTGATTGCTTGGTGGTGGTGGTCGGAGTCGTGATAGACGGGAGTGCACATGTCGTAAAGGTGGGCGGGGGGGTATTGGGTGAGCTGGTCGTGTCTGACATAGGGGAAAGTGGCACGACGGACGACGGCGTGGTCGTGGGCACGGAAGTGATGCTGCTGATGCTGCTGCCATTCGTTGTAGTGAGCCTGGTCGTCGATGTAGAACGAGTCGGGTGCGTGGTCGTACAGCTCCTGGAGCAGAGACGGAGACTGAGTGTACGGATACACCGAGTCAGCGTTGAACTCCATCAGCGAGTCGGAACCGTGGAAGAGGGTGGATTCGGTGATCGGATGATGTTTGAGGCTGACGAACACCTCCGAGGTCGAATGCGGCGATGGCGTCCTCGGAGTCGACGACGAGTCTGAGTATGACGCTGGCGAGGAGAACGACGACGCCTCAAAGTCCATCGCAACCAAAAAAAATAACACTTTTTTATCAAAAAAGAAAAGAAAAAAAAGAAAAAATACGACAGCACCGTCAACGAACAGGTCGACGACGACGACGACGTTAATAGTTATAAGAAACGAGTCCGCGTCGCCACATATGGTAGATGCCTTATATGGCCTAGCCCAATCTCAATCCCAGATCCCGGCTACTCTTTCTTTCTACCCGTACCATTATCTCGGGTCGATCGGAACATCCCGCATACCTCCGGACTCCGCCAGATCTCCGATGCAGCCTTATCGCGTGTACAAACAACAAACATACACACATAAACAATCACTGGCACCTTACGTATACTCCCACGCACAGCTTGCCCGATGCGGCTGTGTCTTCCCTCCCCCACGTGTCAATCCAGTCGCAATCTACCCCTTCTGGGCACAAACACTCGGGCAGTCGAAAAACTTTGTGCGCATGCGGGACTGTGTGACGACGCACGAAGAACCCACCCCCACCGGCCATCTTTCAAGTCCCCAGCGCACCGCCACCGTCCCAGTTATCCCGCCCTTCTTGCACGGGCTTACAGCTTTGGACCCGCGGAGTCGCATCGTAGCACGCTGTCTTCGCAGTGCACGTCGTCGCCTTTCGCACAGACAAACGCGATCGCAGTGTCGTAGTCTTTCTTCTCCTGTCTTCGTTCCCTTTGTTCCCTCGCACGCTCTGAAACAGCTCGACTAGCCAATGGTTGCTTTGATTGTCCTGAGTATCCGAGAACCCACACTTGGAAGTGTGTGCATCTGATATCAGCCGATATGATGATATTGCAGTGCCGTTTGAGGATTGATGTAACTAGTATGTAGACTTCCTTCACCGGAGGACAGTTCTCCGACTGATCAAAGGACCTCCCCCACACCCGTCGAGCGCCACCAGTCTGGTCAAACGGATTACCCCTTGACATTCACACCATTCAGCCTCCCAGATAGCAAGCACTTCATACCACGCCACGATATCAAGTTTGCGGTGCAGCAGAGCCACAGAACATACGGGGAGTGAACGAGACCTCAGAGACGCACACGGCGCACACTTCTCAACGGGCGATGTAGTGGGACAGTTCAATATGTGTCACCGCAACCGTGCCTGCACGACGTATATTTAGTACTCACAGCCAGGGGGAAAAGTTATGGAGTGTGTGCATCTGCATGTGTGGGTGCGCAGCCCCCTCCCCTCCTTCGAGTTGTCGAATTGATAGATGCACCGCCATGATAATGAATCCTCACTCTTGGGTCATGGTACGTCGTCCGTCTTTTTTACGAAGCACATCATATAAAACACCCGATGCAGAACCAGACCCATCTATCCCAGCGATTCTATTTCGAGCACTTCTCTAATATCATCATAACCGTTGCAGGATTCAATCATCAGTACCCTTTTTCTCAGGGGCTGTAGCAAATGCCACAGCTCTGCATACGTGTCGCGACGACCAAGGATCAACCCTGTCGGTCTGAACCCGAGTCGATGTGGCAAGTGTACGGCAACATGAAGAGCCCCAATACATGGCACGAAAACGATGTCGTTATGCGTTTAGAAGCGTTTCAATTCTTGCTACGCGATGGTCGTGAGACGTGTTTTGGACCCGACACACTCCACGAGAATGAACATCGGACAGACTTCGTTCAAACGCGATCACCCATGTTCGAGCTTCCTCAAGAATCGTACTCCTATTATCTCACGGCAAGTCAGTAGGTTCCCGTGGAGACAATTCACAGACAGATAAGAAGTTCGATGAAAGAGCAAGCGCCATCATCATCAACACGGCTCCGGGCGTCCAAAGCTACATTCTATTGCACTTCCTAGGTTGGTTTGGCTCCTGAAATCCTATGCAAGATTTGAATTTATAGGGAAAAAAAATGATTGTTACGGCCACTAGTTCGACGTCCATTATTAAACCATCGCAGCGGCGAGCTATAGTCTGTGCCATGGAGCAGAGCCACGCTCACTCGTGTGCTGATCGGCGAGCTCTAAACGGCGACCGTAAACCGGGAGCCCAACAACGCCTCAAGAATTGGTCCGGAAAAGACATCGAATGCAGAAGGCACCACTCGCAGCGCCAAGTCACTGTAAAGGTCCCCCCACTTCACTAAACAAGAGTAGACGGTGGGTTCGGACGCAGACAGGCACACCGTACGAATAATAGGGGGTAGTCAGCAGAACAATGTGGATATGGCAGATACCGCATCAGTCGATATTCCATATGTTCAAACCTGTATCGAAACACTGCCGCCACATGTGGACCCAAACTGTGGGGCGGTAGAGCGCCGGTAACATTTTACAAAGAATCTGGACCACAAGTGTGGGTCGATCACCACTGATATGAACCCAAGCCAGATGCAAAGACTCCCAATACGTGGAAAGTCCTTAGTTCGCAGCTACGGCTGGAGCATAGCACACTCAGGAGTATTTTGCTACTGCGGAGCTGTGCAACGCACCCCTGGCGGGTAAGGATCACAGGAACTGCACAGGATTTTGGATTTTGGGCATGCCATGGCTAAACTGTAATGGAGCACATTTAATATGCATTTCTCCGCCTTCATTGGCTCTTAAGAGCCAGAGACAGTCTGCCAGCTTCAGCCTCAATGTTTCATTGGTGCCCTAAGGAGTATACGTTATATGTGGAGTCGGAATTACTATGATAAACCGCCTCAGCTTCCCATCTCCGCACCGGGGAGCGCTCGATGGCCTGTCACAACACTAACTACGAACCTTTTATTGATATATGTACAACCCCTTCCGACGTCTGGGTATGGTCGCTTGAGCAGGATCCGGGTCATGGGATACATACTGTTGATCGAGACAGGCCCTAATATCACATTGGCGGGCAACTTGCTTCCCTTCCTTGGAGTCCGCTGACTAGTATTTTTCGACCCGCCAAAGGAGGGACGTGTTATAGACCAGGTGACACGATCGAGGGCGGACGGCGTTGCGCTACAAGTTCAACAAGTGGGAGCAGAAAGGTTCCAGAGTCAACTATCAGTTGCGATTGGTGGATAGTCGGTTGGAGCGATCCGACGTACGCACAGCCACCAAGAGTTCCAATTGGGCGGGCGGCCACACGCCGCGCGTGTAACCCACACTCTTTCAAAGCTAGGCTGTCAAGCTACGTCGTGTCGATGTCAATAACATGACACGCACCCAATGAGAACGGGCTCGCGCTCATCGAAATTCAAACTTAACTCGTCATTGCGATCGTGCCACGTTCGACATCGTTGACAGGTATGAGTATTGGAGTCAGGATATGCTTATTTTACATCTTGACGCCGATGTTTCTCTGGACCACATGGTCTGCTTGGGTCATCTCATGATATTTATGCGCGATTTTGCTCCTCCGACTGCGACGTGGAACGGAACCGGTGCCAACAAAGAAAACAAAAAGTAAGACCACACAGATTAGGCGACCTACAGAACAGTGATCCACCCGGAAAGTTGTCGATAGTATCGTGGAGCCGTAAACCTGGCGTTCCGACTCCGAGGGGATGCACCCTTTTCCCAGCAAGTCCTTCGCGACATGTTGGCGATACGGAAAGTACGAGTCAGCCATCCCACGCCAGTGTAAGAGTGACTGCCTTCCTGTATTCCGTAAGTCTGTTCTATTTTATCCGATGACTAGCTCCTCTCTTTCAGCACTGCCATTTGCCAGACCTGTCCCGAAGTCGACAAAGCTGGACTTGGTGTCTTATTGTTATTGGTAATCTTGTAGTGACCAAAAAACGCTCGTAAAAGAAAACGAGCCACCAGGTGTCGGCATTAGCTCAGTAGTACAAGAGCTCAAGTCCGAGGTCGAGCCACTAGTACGTGCGCAAACTCCGAATGTCCGCTCTCCAAGATTACGGTTAGGTTCGTGCATAGGTACCGGGTTTGGTCCCAAAAAGCAGTCAGACGGGTTTGAGGACCGAAGTGTGAGACAATAGTCCTGAGAAAGTCTCCGCCGGCCGCCTGATCGCGCTGTACCTGCGGTGTAGCACTGGATACGGCCCCCCACCGTCAATTTCTCCAGGAGTCTGGGTGAGTGGATATCTGCAACTATCTTTGTTCTTGATGAACGGCCCTACTTCTTGCGGCCCTTGCGACCGGGAGCAGAGGTTGCGCCCATCCCCTGTTTGGTGCATTCGGAGCAATACCATCGTTCCGGCAATGGTTGCTTTAGGTTCACACACGGCAGGTGGAACTGCATTAAGATTAGTAAATGCAGTGGAAAGTAAGTAAGGTGCTTACCCATTGGAATTGACAACCTGCGTTGTCGCAGGCGATCATCTCGCCATAGCTCAGTTTCTGGCAGAAACAGTACAGTTCCTTGTCTTCCCCGTCATCTCCTTCCTCGCCCTCCACCTCTTCACCCTCTGCGTCTTCCGCGCCTTGCGTCTCCTCTGTGAAGTCCATCTCGAAATCGTCTGCCTCGGATGACACGCCTCGTTTCTTGCGGCGTCCGCGCCCAGTAGAAGGCACATACGATGGTGCGGGAGACGGCAACTTTATAGATTCCTGCGCAGTCAACCTGCGCTCTGAGAAGCACGTCACGTCTCGACCACGTTGGCTCTGCAGAAAAGCACTCACTCTTATACGAAGGCTCCTCCACCACACTTCTAGTACCGACGGAAGCTAGACTTCCGCCTGTCGACAAGGGTACTGGCATACCTCCCGCGAACGCATTTCTCAAACTTTCATTAATCTGTGCTGCAGGGTTCCGACCACCAAGGATGTACCCTGAGCCGGTGGCACCGATACCCGTACCAGACGACAGAATGGGCTGCGCCGCACCCGCGACAATAGCCGCTGGATCGGGTTCGCCTTGCAACGCGAGCACCCGCGCAAGGTCATAGTCCAAACGTGACCGCTTCCGCGAGAGTATGTTTGCGATTCGTTCCGCGATGGCAACTTTCTCGTCTGCAAGCTTTTCTAGTGTCTTTTGAGCTAGTTTGAGTTTTTCGACTGGATGTACGGGTATAGGTCTGTCTTTGTCTTTGTTTGAACCATCCGTATCAGAGCGAAGGATGTGGCGAATGTATTTGTGACTGTCGCGAGATATTTCTTGCTGAAGTTCTTATGGTCATAGAGTGAAAAGGTAGTCTACTGGTTAAAGGGTGATGTACGTACCTTGAGATTGCGTCTCCTTGGCACGAAGTTCCTGGAGAAGGAACTGAACTTCGCTCGGTATGTTCTCGAGCGCTGTGAGACCACCGATGTAAAAACGCCACTTGGTAAGACAAGGTTTCCTACTCACTTGATATAAACTCGGATGCGATTGCGGCGGCCTCTTCCAAGTTCTGAACGGTTGGTGCACTCATCATCGTATGCGAACAAAGAGTAGCAGCTGACTAAGACACGCGCCTTTGTAGTTATTTGGCGGCTTTCCTCAAGTAATTACTCGACAAAACGTCACTTCAAGCAGCCGATGGACTACTACAAACGACCTGAGCAAGCCCCTCCTCCCATTCAAACAGCCCTCACCACCAACGCAGGTGCACCATTAGCAGTACCAGCACCTTCTACACCAGCGCCGTCGTCTGCAGCGTCATTAGGGAACCCTCCACTACCTCATACCGCTTCATCGACGGGGCCCACAAATGCCGCAGCAGCTACTGTGCCCGCAGCAACACCAACAAGTACAACAACGGCGCTCCCGGCGTTGACGGGAGCTCAACCAGTAGCTAAGAAATCCGATGGGCAGAGGGATTACAAATATACCCAGGAGATATCTCAGATGGTGTGTAGTGTCGAGTGCCTTCCGTTACGGTGTTAGGTTAACTATCGATATGCATGCGCGCCGTTCGGTGGTAGATGTTCGTCTTTGGGGAGATTCAAGATCCCAATCATGAGACCGTCAACCTCGTAGAGGACATTGTCCGCAGTCAGCTTATCGAACTTGTATGTCCACTGCTTACTCCATACTTCCAAATCGACGACTGTATACACACCACAAGGTCCTCCAAGGCCGGGCTCTTGCCAACCGTCGTAATGCAAAATTTATAACCGCGGAAGACCTCATCTTTCTCATTCGACATGACCGTGGCAAGGTAAACCGACTTCGTACGTACCTCTCGTGGAAAGATGTGCGGAAGCACGCCAAGGACTCTGGAGGAGATGGTGGTGGTGGCATGGAGGTAGAGGCATTAGAGGACGGTGATGGTGAGTCTTCTGCGTAAACCTGTTTGGGATCGCACGCGTTCATGACGAACACCTATCTGCGAAGACAAACTGGCCGCCAAAGCCCAAAAAATAACGATCAAGCTCCCCTGGGAAATTTCGACGATATACTCAGAGGTACTGCGTCAGGCAGGCCACCAATCTGACGATGAAGAAGACGAGGATGACATTGAGGCACACGAGGCCAGCATCCAGAGATTGAAGGAGGCCGACGACGCAACAAGACAGATGACGAGAGAGGAATATCAGCATTATTCGGATTGTAGGCAAGCAAGTTTTACGTACCGAAAAGGTGAGCATGGCCGCTCCTCGCGGGTTGGGTATTTCGATATACTCAACGTTTACAATGCAAATTCACACGCATCAGCTAAACGATTCCGCGACTTCCTCAACCTCCCTCCCCACCTGGATTTGAGACCCAATGACGACACTATTGACATTGTCGGTTTCCTCGCCTTCGAGATGGTTCGATCACTTACTTTGGCGGGCCTGGAGGTGAAAAAGTCTTTGGAGGAATCCTACCTTCGCGACGACTATGCACCCTCTTCTTCCTCCCCCCTTCTTGGGAAGCGGAAGGCCAATGCTCAAAGTGAGGCTGCAAAACGAGCAAGAAGGGAACGAATCGACGGCGAGGAAGACGATGACGATGATACGCCTCTCCCTGCTAGCTCTCTGTTCCTGCCACCTCCTGAAGCACGAACAGCGTTGAGGCCTGAGCATATACAAGACGCTTTTGCGAGAATGCAGGCTGATACATCGCACCACCGAAGCGCAGGCATGAGAAACTGGAGAGGTGGTCTGGTAAGGACTAGGGTTAGTTTGATATAACGAGTCTTTGGTTGGATCCTGGGCAGGACGAGATGCAGAACCTCTGCGCATTTGTATTCCTAGTAGTGTTACATGGACTATGTATACCTAATTGTACTCCTCTTTATACAGTATACCCCTAGACTTCTCTAATGTACCAATGATAACCACTGTACCACAAATCATCATGATCTATCTATAAGTTGTAATAGGATGATGTTGACTGAACACTGGTACCAGCATGAAATGCATCAGTTCAGAGACTTAGTGGCTATCAGTAAATTCACACATTACTGTTTTCTGCTGTTGGAGCTTTTCTCCTCTTTTGGACACTGTAAAGAATGACAAGTAATCAAAGCAGTCAGGGTCTGGCCAGTCCTGTACACCTTGCCAGCTTTTCCAACTTTTTTGTAGGTTTCTTCTGTGAGCAAGGTTACAGGTAGTCTGCTCTGTCTGAATCAGATGGCCCAGACAACCCAGATTATCAGTAGAGCTCAAATGAATTGAAATAAAGTTTGTCAGAATGTATCAAACATTTTAAACAAGTAGACTATGTGTGGCTTTGCTGATGGAAAGGCATGGGCTTAACAGGTCACACATGAAATGAAACAAGAAGCCTACAACTATAAGGACTGAGAAACAGCTCACAATTAGATTTCAAACTCTGGATGTAAGGCTTTTATTTGAATCTGGTGGACAGGAAAAAACCAGAGTATTGAAAGTGTAAAAGGCAAAACTGGGGTGATAGTGGATTCAGAAGAACTCCAAAAATCAGTCTAGCAGCTAGTGTACAGACAAGGCAAGGCAATATGTAAGAGTGTATATACAAGATGCAAATGCCACCTCCATTATCTCTTCATACTCCTGCAAACTGAGGGTTCCCCTCTGCCAGCAGTTGAGTCTGAATAGAGAATGCAGATGAGATTTGTCTTGTATGTCAGACAGACTAATACCTGTGAAGAGTATGAGAGTCATGGGAAAAGGACAGGGTAACTTACTTGCCTTCCCCACATTCTCCAAATACAATGCACTGCACTTACATATCTATCCCCAATTTCTTTAGACCCTCCTTTGCAGCCTCATTTCTGGCAGCCTTCTTTGTCCTTCCCATGCCTCTCCCATATACTTCCCCATCAACTTCTGCTCTGCTATTCCAAATTGGAGTTGTGACAGTTCCACCTCCCACCTCAGTGGTATATACCCACTCAACATCCAATTTTTTCTTGTTCATCAGCTGATTGAAAAGGGCCAGATGACCACGAGTTAAACCATTACCCTCATCAGTTATCCTACCAACCCCTTTGCCTGTGTCTGCAAGAGCTGGCAAATTGTTGCCTAGAAGTGAGACAGGAGGCAAGCCATGTTGAGCTCTGACATGGTGATAGGCATCCTTTACATATGGTATGAAAAGGGCCTTCAGCCAAGTCTCAGCAGCAAGCAGTCCTTGGTCACAGTAGAGCCCACCAACATAGGACTAGATGAAATGGTGATACTTGAATCAGTAAACCATTATATTAATGATTAAAGGAGGTAAGCCCACCTCAAATACATCTGCTGCTCACACCAGAACTATCAGACCACCAAGTCCCCATAACAAAATGTATTCATTAACCCACCTTGGATGTTCAGGCTTGCCCTAAGTGTAACTTCTTGTGCTGCATGAAGCCTCAGACGCTGATGGAGCCCATACTGGCAAGAGATATTTGCAAGGGTGGCATTACCCACTACCAGGGAACGAAGTTTCTGGTGATGAAGAGAATCAATAATTAATCATCAAATCTTTGAGCACAAATAATGAAGGGGAAACATACTGTTGAGGGGCCAACATGAAGCAATGGGTAGTTTTCCATAAGGATCTTAGTCACAACAAGGCAGAGGACAGCATCTCCCAGATGCTCAAATCTGTGATAATTGATCAATAGGTACACTCACAAAATACACAGAACTATAACAAGCCACAGCCAAAGATCAAAGCAACTCACTTCTCATTGTCAGGGCTGGGGTCTTTTGGGTGATCTTCGAAGACATGGTTTGGCCTGGCATAGTAACTCCGGTGGGTAAATACTTGGCACTCGATGTCCCTTGAATGAATGGGTGGTAGTGCAGGGAAGGGGTTGGAAACATCAAAGATGGGCTTAAGCACATATACAGGGCTTTGTTCAGCATCACCCAATACAATTTCGGGATTCACCATCAGTTGTGGGGGTCCCGCAGTCACGGGAGTCATGGGTCGTCGCAACACCAAAGTGGTTGGAGGACGGGGAGAGATGAATACCAACGATTGCACGATCGGGATAGGGCAAGCCACACGGTGCATCGCCAACGATAACAAAGTGCGGCCGCACACCCGGACAAGAGCCCCGATGGAGTAGATCATGCGAAAGGAAGAAGACGGCGATCGTATCAATCCCGAAATACGAAGTTGACGTTGAAGAGACAACATACGTGACACTCATACTTTGATCTTGTTGACAATTGCTTGCTCCCAGATGACTCCGCTACTACGCTGCAGCAACGATTGGGCTCAGCTGGGCTTGGGAGGCACAAGGTAAGAGTGGTGTAGCACCCTGTCACAGGGCTACGCAGTGTGAGCGCTCACTCGGCGACTTGATAGTGTACCGACGGATGTCCGCTACAGACACCATACCACGTCCACCTACCTATCCAGAGGATGTACGTTTCGCACACCACAATGCTGCAGGAAGTGACATGAGTAGAGTGGAGCTTCCATGGTCGATGCCAAGCCTTGCCGTTTGCTTCCGCCTTTTTTTGCCACCTGCAACGCCCCCACTGGACCCAACCGTGTTTCTGATGGGCCTCTAACCGCATGGCTTGAACGACTTATGAGCGAACTAACGAATCAACGTTGTCTCAGACGATTTGCGCCCTGGACAAGTCAACATTACTGCGCGTGGTACTACTGAGTAAGGTGCTTGGTTTTTCCCGGGTGGTGTATCTACTCACCTCTAGCACAGGCTAAATCTGCAATTGAAGAGGCGGCTCTTCTCCCTCGCCGCGTTGTGAACCATTTTCCAACACATCGTGCCAATATGAGACTGGCCAAAGGAGTGGATACACTCCAGGCGTATCCTAATTCTTATAAGTGGCCAATGCCTCGCAGTGACGCGACTACTTCAAAACAAGCATGGATCGGGTCTCTCATGTAACCAGCAGCTAGGCTGGAAAGCTGTGTCACAGGGGTCGGCACTGCGATGTCATGAATAACATGACAGGTATAGGTTAGATCTTCGGGCCGTGGTCTCATACTTTGACGACAGATCGCGTCTGCAGACAATTATTTCAAGAGAGTCCGGTACTTCCATATGCTTCAACGCATCACATCCCGTAACGGTGTGGTTGATTCTACCAGACTTCGTAGTGGAACTCCTGTATATATATGTCAGATGCGTGCCATGCACTACCTACGGTACACGTCGATGTTGTACACATGTACGTTGATTCCACATTGTCGGCGCACCGCCAACAAGTGCATTTAATGGCATAGACGACAAACTGATTGAAATCCGAATGTACAGATTGTTTGAGCGACCCAGCTATGCGTGCAAGGTCAGGTGTGGTATTCCGATTAGTGCTACATGGTCATGCATCTATGGCTAATAATGTTTCCATTCCTTAGCATTGCGGCTCTCCATCCTACATGCAGTTGGTCGTCCAAGTTCCATAACCCGTCGTTCGAGGCCACCTTTTCCTCCGCCGCATTTCTCTGTTCGAACTGCCATTCATAGAAACAACATACTTGCAGCAACGTCAACGTTGCCACCCGCAGCATCCAACAGTCTGATTGCTTCCTCCCTCGCCACTCCAAGATCCATAAGCATTTGGATCGAGTTCTCGGGATGTCTCGACGTCGCTGATTGACTTGCCCTCGGGCGGCTTCCTTGCGAGTTGGCAGCCGCAGGCATAGAGCCTAGTCGCTGCCCGCCTCCTGGGAAGGAACGCGATCCCGATGGCTTCCGCATGTGACTGGGCACGGACGGTCCACCCGGTCCCGCACCACTCATCCCTACCCCTGTCGTAGACGTGTTGGCACCAGATGAAGGTGGGATCTCATTGACCATCTCCAAGGCGCGTGCTTTCTCAGGAAGTTCGTGTTCAGATAAGAAAGCGACTTCGCATCCTTGAATACGTAGAACGTTCTTCTCCAGGTCAATGCAGGCTTGGTGAGCCTTAAGCATATCGAGACCAAGGAGGAGATCAACCTCACGGCCCTATAAGGGTGGGAATTTTTCCTAGTCTACGCAAGCGCAATGTGCACGACGAAGGACACACCTCGATAATAGTAAATGAACAGTGCAGGAAGACATCGCCCACTTTAAGTTGTGCACTGTGTACTCTGCCGAGGATCTTGGCTGTACCTACGCCACGCGCGATACCTGCAAATCGCCTGTCTATAAGTCGCGTGACACTGCCGTCATGTAAGTATCGCAATGAGGCAGCTAGTTCTTTAAAGGACTTGCTTGCAAGCCTCAGCACATTCCGGGCTCACTGTGTTATAGAAAGTGAGATGAAACGGTGGGAAGGAAAAAGGCAAATGACATACTGATGGTTTGTTGCGCACCGCTGTCCACAAATGCTTTGACAGGGCGACCGTTGACTTCCACCGGAACACTAACGGAAGAAGTCAGTTAATGCCCCACTGATATTAGCCGCGGCAGGAGAAGCCCGAAAGTACTATCGTGTTAGGAGGCTTGCTTACTACAACATAGTCACCCTCCCAAATGATTCAGGGCTATATTCCAGCGCATGCTCCATATTTTCCATGATTGCTTGTTGTCGGATCGCTTCCTCGATGCGTCTCTGCGCTTCGACATTGAACGGATCGGAATCGAGTACTTCCATGGCACGCTGACGGTCAACTTCAACTGCGGCCAAGCGTTCGGACAATTGATGATAAAGTTGAGCGAATCTGGCAGGATCATTTTTGGCAGCCTCGGATAACTCTGGTTGCGTCTAAAACGGGGGGAAAACCCTTTTTCACGCACAACCTCAGAGAGTGAGCATGTCAAGTGCGAACCGTTTGTAGTCGTGCCATTAATTCCGGATTACCCAACAACTGTAGCCGTGCTGTCTCTGCGTCCTGAACTCCAGTCTGTCTGTCCATTTTTGAGCAGACGCAGGTTGTCGAACGTCGCCATTATCGGTAATGAGGACGACGTAATATAAATGTCCGATACTGATGATGACATATGAACTTGTGGTTACTTACCTCCCTACTGATACATTTGACGGCCTCCTGATATACAACATCGAATCCTCCACCAGCCCCAATTGTGACATCGTCGCGTGGGGATTGCTGAGAAGAGTCCCTTCAAAGTAGATGGTTTGGTCAGAAACAGGGATACCCGACTACCCACGGTCGCATGAGATCAGTTCAGCCAACAGAGGGACACCCAGTGTACGAACAATATTTGGGATGATGTTACGTCAGTCCTGTTCGAGAGTTACGGGCAAAGGCAGGTAACTCACCTCTGCCTCAAGGAGAACCATAACATCGTGAAGTTGTATGCTAGGGTCTATCTCGATGAAGTACGCATCCCCTTCCTGGTTGACAAAGGTCAGCCGCATTACGACCGTACTGAAGTGTTCAAGGTTGTGTGAAGTTCTTGGTAGCGGCGATAACTGTGAATAATCAGTACTCGTCGAGTGACGACAACTGCCTCCTACTTGCTAGATGGATGACTGTGTCAGAAGGCTACAGCTCGAATAGCTACCAAGTAAGGAAAGTACCAAGGAGGACTGCATCTGTTAGATCGGCTAATCCCGATTATGAATAGGAGATATTTCCCTTTTTGTCACACAATCGTCAACCAAGGACGTTCAGATGAGTAGTCATGTTATAATGCAAGTACAGGATAAACTATCCGTGTCCGTCTGCAAGATATGGAGTAAAAAAACGTTCTTACTGACGTGTACTCCTTCCACCTAATCTACTCCTCGCGACAGTCGACCTAGGACGCACATCCATGAGTATGTCTGTATGAGAAAGCAACCGAGCAACCCACAACTTCGACCCTCCTGTACGAAAATTAGACATAAGTGCACTCTCCAGTGCAGACGGCGAAACGCTGGCATCTGTGGAAGTAAATTTTGGTCATATGTACGAAAAAGCCATGGATGCTGGCATACCACTCAAATCGCTGAAGCTACTCGCAGTACTCCCCTGAGTGCTCTCTCCTTCACTGACAACCGGTGCACCATACACGTGACCCGTGCTTCGACCAACGGTATGGGAATGTGCGTGGCCCCTTGCGTTTTGCGCAGAGACAGCGGGAGGAGAGCTGGATTTGAAGGGCGGGACATGACGTGCCATTGGCGATGTGGACAGCGAGGCTGGTTGAGAATGAGGATGGAGACGTGTCTGCGTATAACCGTGTGCATGAAACTGTGGTTGGCCATATCCTTGGTCACGGAGAGGAATTTGAGAAGACGGGTTCGGCATGAGACCAGGTGAGGGAGGGGACGTGGGCGATGGAATAGATGGTACCGAGCCCTGTGGGGAAGAAACACTTGAAACACTCGCACTGTGGTCCCTGTTTCTGGGTGCAAAGTCCATTCCTTCTTGCCCGAATCCAACGCCAATGTCCTCACGTGGTCTAGCTGGGAACCCCGTTGCAGTAACTCCAGATAAGCCACGGGTAGCAGCGCCAACGACAGGCATTGGGAAAGGTGTGCGGCCCCGTATGACTTCTTTCTCCTTACCTTTGTTCTGGGACGCAGGATTTCGCACCAGTCCGACCATCTCAGACGTCATTGTTTTCTGTAGCTGTGCCAGTTTCTTGTCCAGCGCTTCCCTCTCCTCCACGTTTCTTTCCTCCTCTTCCTCCTTCCTTCTCATCACCTCAGAAGCATCACTTGATTCGCTAGATTCCCCTTCGGAAAACGGAGAAGGTGACCGGAGCGATGCTGTTGATCGCCTCAATGCAATTTCCTGGAGAGCAGCCGTAGGAGAAGAAATCCTAGCATGTCCCTGTCGTTGTACGTGTGGAAATCGGACTTTGGACGGGGACTTGTGCGTTAGCGAGTTCAATCGCAGACGGACGCCAAGTGGAGTGGCGGACATTCCGGACCCCGTCAGTGTCCGTGCGCTGGTCGCGCCACCACTTACCCTCCTGGTGGGTATGCGAATAGAGAGTGGTTGGTCTCGATCTACAGTAGCAGCCGTCGGTGCATCTGGATAAGGTAGTGCGCCCGCTGATGACGAGGGGCGGCGTGAGGAGGGTGGTGCTCCGTTTGCAAGTTGCTGAGGGGCTGTATGCGAAGGAACCCCGGGAATATCCTTGAGGCCACGAAGATCCTCCTCGTAACGAGCCTGGGCACGATACAGGAGGTAGGGCAGTGGTACTTCAAGATGCGTTGCGAGCCCCTTCCCTGTTGTTATTGCTGTCGATTCAAACGTGAGGAGAGATGTCGGGACGGATGATACGCACAATCGGTCCCGCCATTGTTGCTCGTCCGAGAAAGCGCGATCACTTCCCAGAGAATGTTAGCCTTTTCGGCGTTCCATTCTATCTGTTCCACAGTTCAACGGTGCTAAACATCTCTTCGACGCCCAACTACGAAGTGACGCACATGCGGAGGATCTTGCAGAGGGTTGTCCGGTCTGTCATATGGGAGCTGAACGACAACACGGATGCATGGCGTGGTCGGCATCGTGTTGTACCGCACTAGTGTGGGTGGCCCGATGTTGTTGCGGTCGGCCTTTGATCAAGTCAGGTTTTCGCGGTGCTAATAGGTACACACTGATTACGCGAAGTACTATCTTGCAAGAGGCTCCTATTTCTTGCTTCCACCATGCCAAATGCAAAACCCGACGGTGTACTGGAAATGGAAGACGAAGAACAACGAGAACGCCGAATTCGTTCGTCACCGCGCTCTATCTTGCCCTGGCCACCAAAAATCTGATCAGTCCTTCGCAGGTACTCTACTCGAGAGGTTGAACGAAACGTCGAGGGTCAATGCATCTACGGGGATTACCCCAGACCCAATGATCCCTAGGATTTCTGACCGCAAAGCCTATCCAATCGAGCCGCCCACTGAACGTGTGTACCCTCGTCACTCGAGGAACAGTCTCGTTGACGCATAGCTAATAGTCCTCTCTCGGGTTCAGGCCTTTCTACCAGCCATTCATGCATCTAACGAAGCCCTGGCTCAGCGAAACCCAGAGGACCTGGACATCGAGAACGTAGGAGAAGACGAAGAACATTATATCGAGATGGTCGATAGTCTGCTTGCACCTTTTCTCGGACGCTCACACTCCTATAACAGAACCTAGGACTAGGGGTCTTCAAAGCGAAACGTAGAAACAATAACGCGTCGAGTAATGATTCGGATGAGTCCGACAGCAACTCAGAATCGTCTTCGCAATCATCGTCTGGATCGCACGAGGTATCCTCCGAGTCTTCGGATAGATCATGTTCGCCCGACGCTTCCACCAACGCGAAGCATATCACTTGAGGATCTATAAAGCCCCTTCCGACTACTTAATCGTCCAAACACGCCCTAGCCGTCAACGATGATCAAGGCCAGCTTGTCTGTCGGTGGTCTTCACACCTTATATGAGAAGGTGGGCTAGGTATAAGTACATCTACACTGGAACTAGCGGTACAATGGAAATGATAAGGGCTGCAAAAACGTCCATGCTACAGGTCGGCACATCACTGGATCAGAAGATTACTTGCCATCCTATCTTCCTATATACATCCCATTGTCCTCGGACAGGTTGGCCATAAACAATGACCAAAATTCGTTGTCGAAGAAAATTTCAGAGTTGAAGTAATTCGGGTCGTTCATCGAGAATGACGGCGGTGGGGGCGGGAGGTTCATTGCATGATCATGAGGAACCGCAGAATGCGGCGTTGCCGTGTTACCTCCGTCAACATATCCGCAGCTGGGGGGAATAGTCGAGTATGCCGCGCTCCTGTTCTCCTCTACATAACCCTGGGCCGGCGTATTGGAATGCTGTTGCCACGTCGTTCGGGAGGTTTCTCGGGGAAAGCGACTGGCGAGTTTCATCCGAACGGACGAAAATCCTTCCTCGATGACACGCGCGCACTTGGCTGCGCTATGATCTGGCGAGCAGGATATGGCAGTCAATCGTTCGACCGTCCGGGAGAGGAGCAAGTCGGACGACCCAGGAAGCTGTTCACCGCCCCTCTCCGCCTCCGACCACTTGCACAGAATGACATACAACGTCGCAAGCGTTATCATCGCGAAGAAGTGGTCCGGTGCAGCACTCAGTAGGTCATCTTCGGGCCGCGAGAGCGCGGTTATTAGAGCACCATGTGCAAACGCTAGTGCCTGGGATCCCCAGCTCACCACGAGTTTAACTCCGTTATGTTCCACGCTTTCGAACCAGGGTTCTTCTATCTTGTCATTTTCGTACACCCGCTTCAACTCCATCATGGCGTGCAGGATGACCATCAGCCGGTATGTCTGGTAATAGAATTGTAGCATGCTGAAATAGAAGATTTCGTGTTCTGCGAGAACTGTGAGTCAGCGTTAATAATGCATGGGCAAGTCGCCGGATGACACAAGGTCACCACGTACCAGTGAATGGAGTAATCAAACGTTCGAGATTGTCCATACGCGCAAGGAACTCCATCATATCCTTATATAATACAGCGAGGTCACTCTTAGACTGAAGCCTTAATGAAAGGCCGTGGGTAGTGAGAGCAAGCAGGCGAGAGGTAAGCATCAATCGCATGTCTCGGGCCAATGGCACAGTGGCCACCGAGGTGGTTGGGATGGCATCATGGACCAACTTGCTGCAATCTGAAATCGCGTCACGGCCTGTACCATGACAAAGCCTTCAAGGACGAGGGCATTAGAAGTAGAACCCAGTAACGACGAAGGAGCCATACATGGTCTCAACGTTGTTGAGCGAGAACCACTGCATGAAGAAGTCATTTCTTAAACGACTATTTTAGTTGTCAAAATGGACGCACAAGTCGTGCTTTATCGAGCGCCTCCACAAGCTCTGCAGTTGGGGGCTCACTAGGCTTTTTTTGCTTTCGAAGGGTCAATGCATAGGTCATAGCTTCGTTCAGGCGGAGGTTCATAGCCATGCTGACAGCTGCCGTAGCAAGCAAGCGACCATCGCGCGTCTCTCTGGATGCTGAGTCACCGACAGGAGCCCAAAGAGAATGGATATGGGTGGCAAGTATTGCGTCTGTAGATGGCAAGGGGTTGAATACTTGCTTGAAGATTGCCTCGTCTGCTAGCCGGTATAATTGCGGGGTAACAATCGATCGGATTGGTGGGTCGAGATGGCGAGACGCGACACAACACTGAGCCAGTTGGACAACAGGGCTGTCGCTGTGATGATTTGGTTGTAGGTTAAGCCAAGGGTTATAGCGTTCTTCGAAACTAATGCTCTGTTAATAAGAGCAAAACGAAAGGGGCCCGACATACATTGCGGTGAGGAATTGTATGCGCTCCCTGCCGAGGACATGGAATAGTGACTGTTGGATTTTGCTCTTTAGAGCATCCTCCCCGTTGACGCCTGAGCGGATGAGAGCTTGCATTGCGAGCATTGGTACGGTAGTACCGTCGAAGCCACCGGGGAGTTTCAATAGCCCCCATGGACGCTGTTGTTCAGGCAAGAGACGCTTTGGGTCTGAAAAGTCGACCTCGACCTTGTCTGGAAGCTGGTCCCGGAAGGACGAGGGGGAGTCGGGAGCGGGACTCTCCCATGACTTGGGAAGGCCTTTTGAGGGGTCGAAGGAGCCATCCAGAACCACCTCCGATGCTTTGCTTGAAGAGGCTGGTACGGACGTACGCCGGTCGACCTTTGGTATATCAGTGACACGCGAGCTGGACGTGCCAATGGAACATTTGGTATCCTCGAATGAACAAGTCAAGTTTAATACATTGCAGCGATGACACTGCACTCCGGATTCCCCGTCCAGCACCTCGCATCGAGTTTTGTGTTTTCTGCATGAAAGACAAGCCTGAGCAGCTTTCGCTCGTTTGGCTGGGGGCGGGCGTGGGCTATGGGCGCGTTTTGAGCCGATCGTAGGCTCTGGGGTGCTCTGCATGGGTATACGGTGGGCTTGTGACACCAGTGAGTGAGGGCAGCAGTTGGGTCAGCGTCGAGGACCCAGCAGGGTCGAACCAATTTAGCAGGCGTTGCCGAGTGTCAGACGATTACCCTCGGCGAGACGGCCGCACTGCCACAGTTGTCAACCGACGTGCGGACGACGTTTCTGTCACCGCACCGACGCCGCAGTTTACTACTCGTACGGGAAGATTTCGGAGGTGGAAAGTTGCTGTCAAGAAATTGGCACGATACGCTGGACGTCCTGACAGTCGAGGCTCTGCCCTGCGCGTCTGTGGGTCTGCGCAGCCGATGACCGCATGCCTCAGGGATCCCTGATTTGGGCGGGTGCTCACCACAGCAGAGCTGGTGTCTTGCTGTGGGAGCGATTCAGGCGTTGTCGCAGTTGAAAGTTCGACGTGGACGATAAATTAACACGAGTCGGTACCTATGATGGCGCCACGCGTACTAGGTAGACTATATATCCTTTCTCCAGGCACGCTGAACAGCCAGTACTTTGCAAAACTCTGCCTTGTTCTTTTCCGATGGACGGTTCAGTGACAGAAGTGCAGGATGTGGTGGCCGATCTCTTGGCAGATCCAAGCACGGAGCAGGTGGCCTCAGAGATGATGGGTGCGCCTCGAGTCATTTCTTTGTCCGTGTCAGCCTGGTCCAAGCCTCTCCGGCAATATCTCGTTCAGTGCTGCAGTCCATCTACGGCGACGATGCCATCCAGCCGTGGAAGTCCCCCGCTAATGGGAAACCCGGCAACGAACACTCGGCGACAATACGCTATGTAGTTTCTCTCAAGTATGCATGGCCCGCCGTCTCATCTCAGCTGGCAGTTTATTCAATGTTCCTTCCAGTCTTCCAGCGCACGAGGACGTATCCATTCGAGTCCTCGTTTCCATTCCTTATTCATACCCCGCATCTAGTCCCCCTCAGCTCCAGCTCCTCTCTCGCTACATTGGCCCGTTCGGAGTAGATTCTTCGCTGTTTGGATCGATTCTACGAACGTTCATATCTACCTCCGCCGTGCAGTGGTCCCCAGGCACCGTCTGCGTCTTCGACGGATTACAAAATGTGCTAGAACGGTGTGAAAACTGGTACCAGGAACGCTCGTACAAAGACAAGGCGGACGAAGTTGTCCGCCCAGATACTCCTTTGGTAGATCATCCTCTTCACGAGAAGGAAGAGGATCTCCCGGGCGAGGCCCCGGAAAATGCTGTCCTACCGGAAGGGATCCAGATTATAGCAGTCGAGCCCATTGTAGACAGGAAAAGTGTATTCGTGGGGAGGGCATGTCGAATATCTCATCCTTCGCAGGTCAGACTCTCGATCTCTTAGCAAGGGTGCTCTGTCATACCAGGTATGACCTTGACAGGTACCACTGATAATTGACCACCTCACGTCCGATCGACAAATTGCTCGTGCTACCCATCCTGTTATTCATGCATGGAGGTGCAAGGTGGGCAATGTTCTTCATCAAGGTGAGCATGACCACTGCCTTCTGGATTCTTGAATTCATCTGACGGTGTCCTATCCAAGACAATGACGACGACGGGGAGACCGCCGCAGGAAGTCGCCTGGCGCATTTATTGTCTATCCTCGTGGGTCTTCCGTTTCGCGAACATTTTAAGGTACTCTAAATCAGTGCAGGAAATTGACGGCGTACTGGTTATCGTAACAAGATGGTTCGGAGGCATACATTTAGGTCCTGACCGTTTTAAGCATATTAACCACGCTGCACGAAATGCACTGGAGGCTGCTGGATTCCTTGACCAGAACGAGGAATCTGGGAAAGGCGGCAAGGCATTACAGAAGGGTCGCAGACGGTGACCTTGTAGGACCTTTTCACTAGTTGTCAATGAGTGTATGCCGTAGACCCAATCATGACATCGGAAGCTTTTGAGAGCGATGAAGTCATACATTGGCGATCGTTCAGGGCGCCCATTTCCCACTGGTTGTATTCTCTTCTGCCAGGTCACGATGTTCGTCAAATGCCTACCACTAGCTGCCTCGTTATCTTCAAGAGTACCGGCATCCTCACCAGTTGCACGCCGTTCCAGCCGTTCCTCCTTGATTTTGCTGTACAGAATGGCCAGTACTAGCGCGGTAAGTAGCACGGTAAAGTAGGGTAGTCCAGCATACAGACTATGTCATGTCATCCCTCAGTGGGGGCTCAAAGACGCTGGTTTGATCAAGACTCAAGGATACATCGATGGCAAGTGGGTAGACGCACAGAACAGCGAGACGATACTGGTTACGAGTGCGTATTGCAGCGTTGTCTTACCCCGTCTTCTACGCAGGCGTCTTATACTGCGCAGACCCAGCCACGGAAGAGGAACTTGGTACTGTTCCAGAGATGGGTCTCGAAGAGACCCAGGCTGCTATTTCAGCAGCGGGCAAAGCTTTCAAAATCTGGGGGAAGACAACCGCAAAGGTTAGAGTCTACAGGTTATCTCCCGAAGGTGTCCCAAAACTCCGTCATATAGTATCGCCATGACATCCTGAAGCACTTATATGCACTCATGCAAGAACATCACGATGACCTTGGCAAAATCATCGTGAGTTCCTTCCTCGCTTGTCGTGCACCTCCTAAATATCACCCATATTCACCATCCAAACCTAAGACACTTGAAAACGGGAAGACATTGGCTGAGGGCAAGGTAGCTAATTCGAGTCTCGTTGTGTTGGCTATTTTCTCAAAAATATTCAGGGAGAGAGCGCGTATAGCGCTTCCTTCATTGAGGTGAGTATGCGTGGTCTAGTTCATTGCCGGTCCATTCGAGTTTGACATCCATGACAGTGGTACGGTACGCCGATCCTCTCGACTCTTTCTGCGTCCCTCCTAAGCTCTTTTAGCTGAGGAAGCCGTTCGCACTTATGGAGGTATGCTCGCTCGTGAGTCGCCAATGCAGCCGTTGTTGACTGGTTCAATAGAGCATATTCCTTCACCATTTCCGAGCATACGCAATGTTGTGATCAAGCAACCCGTTGGTTGGTCGATTCTCACCTCGTTATCAGCAGTCCGGTCTGATACCTGATATTTCAGGTGTCGTGTGGGTGTCTACGTTCCTAAGCTATACGATCTAAAATGGTGGCAGTTCCATTTTGACTCCTTGGAATTTTCCGTCCGCAATGATTACGCGGAAACTTGGCGCGGCGCTAGCTGCTGGATGCACAGCTATCATCAAACCGTCGCCAGAAACACCTTTTTCAGCGCTCGCGATAGCGGAGGTGCATCCGTTCCTTTCGAGCGTACCCCCCAAAGGGACTAATGATATTTTAGTTGGCGCGACGAGCAGGGGTACCCGATGGTGTCATCAATGTCGTGACGACACAAAAGAACGTGGAAGCAGTCGGTCGCGAGTTGTGCCAGAATAAAATCGTGAAGAAAGTCTCCTTCACTGGGTCTACTCCAGTTGCGAAATTGCTTTATGGATTGGCATCTTCCACTTTGAAGAAGTGTGTTCCTTTGCTATCAACCTAATGCTCGCATCTGACTTCCTATAATACAGAGTATCTATAGAGGCTGGAGGCAACGCTCCGTTCATTGTATTCGACGATGCAGATGTAGAGAAAGCCGTTGAAGGTCAACCACATCCATTATCCAATAATCTAGACCTGACACTTTCGAAGGTGCCATCGCATGCAAATTCCGGGGTTCCGGTCAAACATGTGTTTGCGCTAACCGGATTTACGTCCAGTCGTCTGTCTATGCCGACTTCGCCTCTAAGCTCTCCGAGAAGGTTGCCGCGTTCCGAGTTGGAAATGGCCTTGACGAGGCAACGTACGTCGTTTTATAACGCACTCATACACACAAAAGTGAAAAATCTGCAACAGAACTCATGGTCCACTGATCCATGAAAAGGCAATTGACAAGGTCAAGAGGCATATTGACGATGCCGTCTCGCGCGGAGCCCAGGTTCTTGTTGGTGGGCAGCGGGTCCGCGGCGCCGGTTCATTTTTCTCTCCAACAATCCTCTCGGACGTTCCCCTGGATGCTGCCATAAATACCGAGGAAACCTTCGGTCCCGTTGCTGCTCTGATTAAGTTTGAAACGGAGGAAGAAATGATCGCGCTGGCAAATGACACGGACGTCGGACTCGCAGGATACTTCTTCAGTAGAGACGTTGGAAGGGTATGGAGAGTAGCTGAGGCACTCGAGGTTGGCATGGTTGGTACGAATACTGGACTAATCAGCCATGCGACTATTCCGTTTGGAGGCGTGAAAGAGAGTGGTCTTGGTAAGTCAAACCTCCGTCCAGTGTTCGCCGCCGTGCCAGTTGTTGACCATCTTCATTTTCAGGTCGAGAAGGTAGCCACGGTATCGAAGAGTATTTGAATCAAAAACTCATTGCATTCGGAGGTATATAGACACGAAACAGAACCGACACTTTCTTTGTACCTCTACCCCCACTTTTGAATGACACAAAGATAATAGAGGACTTCATGAAGAAGGCGTTCCCGATCCATGTGTTTAGTGGTGTTGGGTAAGGTGTCTGATACTGATCTATCTTACGTAGTTAACTTGTGGTGACTGCCTCTCCGTGGTGCAAGTGCTCGCTGACCATCGGTGCCCATCTGTCGCACCTCAGCAGACCTGCAGGTAGAGTGTTTGATTGGTACTCCTTGGGTATGACCCGGCGAATATTGAATGCGAGTTGGACTTCAATGGTTGTCACTCGGGGATGCGAAAGTAAATGCAGGATAGACGTAGCCGCACCACCTTATCCCTTCGTCACATCCCCTACATTGAAGGGTAAGCTGACACGGGGGAAGCCGAAGAATGGGGCCAGGTACCCATTAATTCATTTACCGGGTATTTTGGATGCTGAGGCTGAGCGAGGGTGCAAAAAAAGTACTGAGATCGAGTCTAAGCCTCATGAGGAAACGGGAATTAAGTGTTTTGCTGACAGAGAGCATGAAAACCGACCGTCTTGGATTCAACGTGTTTGGGCAGGTATAGCCACGCGCTTCTCAACTCCCGGTACAACAAACTAGAGGAGTCATCTTTCAGGGAAAATAGTGATATGCGGTGTGGTGCAATTCAACCTGAGTCAGTAGAGACGGTGAGGATTGAGTGAAGAAGAGTTGCTCAGCACAATATCCGCAAATAGACCACGTCTTCGAACTCATCAGAGGCACCGTGAGTCAGTCGTGTAGTAGCCGTAATTGACCATGACACAGTCTGTATCTGGCCGGATCGATCAGTGACACGCGTGGGTAAGGTAAAGAACAAAAACGTTTCTTGCTTTCACCTACTGACGCCGTGGTATCTATTTACTGACCCGTAGCATACCATGTGCGCCTCCTAGGGAGCCCGAGTCGTGGGTTAAGATAAGCCTACATGGCATGTCCGTTTCTCAGGACCACCAGTACCTTCCGTGCGTGACTCTGCAGGGGTTTCCGTCATTTTGACTGAGCCAAGTTCAACGGTGGTGGCTTGCGAGAGGGAAGCGAGTGTTCTTTGAATACCTGGGGTCTGGAACCCTCAACTAAACACACTGGCCGCATACGATACCGCTTCCAGGGCATTCGGGATGTTCCGAATAATGTTTCCGCAAAGTCTACAAGCGAGGATACCGCTCAAGAGTCATGTCGTCATCTAAAAAGGTCAATGGCTCACAGAGACACTGTTACTGGTATCCCTCCCGAATATGAACATCTGCCTTAGGATTAGGATTGACAGAGCCGCCCCATTGCAACCGTACTTGAGTTTGCTCCTGGCTCAGGTTCCGAGATACTTTTAGTTTCACGATGCTGGATCCTATGGGATAAAAACACCGAGAAGAAAATGTCAGAATGGCGCAAGATTGACTGACCAACATCCTTGAAAAAATCCCACAATCTGCACAGGGACGAGCAGAACCAAACCATTTATCACATACAGGGTTGTTCCCAAGTGAGACAGTAGGGGGCTTTAGCTTCGGGAGTATTTCTGAAGACTTTGTCAACCAATCACCCACTCGACTGCTTACTGTAAGAGATAATCTTCTGGATGGCATGAGTCGATCTTTGAAACATGGAAGCATCGGGTCCAATCAGGGTCGGATCCAAAAGAATTGGGTTTGCACCCCTAACACTTCAATGCGTCAGCTCAGGGACTCTTACACAACATAAATGCGTCAAAGAACTGGTGGATACTACGTACCGCACGGTCAGGGGGGTATTCGGCCGGGCCAAGTTCTGTGCAGCCACGATCGCCGGGTGAGACCGTATCACGTGGTCAGGTCATGTGACGAACGCGTCAAAGTAGATGGCCAAATGGAGTCGAGCATCAACGCCTCCCCTCACTGTTAACTGGCTGGGTGTGTCGGACGTCGTGCTCGCGCTGTTTAAGTTTTCTCTCCCTTATGCCATGTACCTTCGTCTTTTTGTGACCGGGTATGTACATATTCTACTACCTACTTACGTCGAAGTTGTCATGTAGCATAGATGGCCAAATATAGTCAAACTCGTTCTGCAACGGCAACACTAGATAGTCATCATCAAGCTCGTCCACACTTATGGCGGCCACGATGAAAGCCGCAATACAAGATGTCCTTGACGACGTGCGCCTATCGCTTGACTCTGGCAGCATTCCGCTCTCAACGGTCTACATGTAGATCACATCTGCAAACACCCCATCATCCCGACGAACACGTGGTCTCGCCGTCCTAGAGCAACAACTCGCATTAGCTTGTGCATCGAACGTAGAGGATGATACAATGAACGTGTTTCTAGAGCTCCAAGACACCTTCGAATGCAACGGTTGGCCACACGTTTTAGTACCACCTGCAATTCTAAACTCTCGAATCTTAGTTTCATCGCGGGCGATATCCTGGATACAAAGTGTGATGTCCCACATCGAGGCGTTGGGGTCAGGAAAAAGCTTGGGAAATAGTGAGCTTGAATCTCGCCCGAGAAGATGTCACACCTCAGCTGACGAGGGCGGCAGAGGAGCGTGAAGCAGAACTCCACACCATTTGTGCTCAGCTATATCAGCTACTCTCGATCATTCAGGGCGTCGTGCTCCATCATGGGCCCAGCAAAGTTTTCCTTGGGCGACGATACTCTCTTGAGGTTTGTTCTTACCTGTAAGTGGATGCCGCTGTGCTCAAGACCCAAAGATCCTCACAGCATTACTGACCACTTCACGGCATACACCAATGATCAATCACGAAGCGGGCGTAGAGAACCCTGTTGCACCCTTATCGCCTGACAAGTCTTCATCCATCGCTCACCTCTCCTCCGCCGTTCTGGACAGCCTGCTTTGCATTCTTGTTGACTCTTCCCCTGCCCTCCGCATCTTCGAGGAAGTCAACGGTGTGCAAGCCGTTGTCAAAATCCTGAAAAGAGCCGGAACGCCCCGTGAAGTTAGGTTAGTTTTTACTCCCATTTGTATCACTCGTGCCGACGCGGTTCTCAGGATGAAATGTTTGGAATTCTTGTACTTCTATCTGATGGACGAGAGTGGTTCCCCTGACTCTCTTTCCACAACATCGGCTTCTCAATCGCACCCATCATCGCCCATACCTACGCAACCGAACACGCCCAGATCCATGACGCCAAGACCAAAGATCTTTCCTCGCCCACCTTCGGGTCTTTCCAACCTATCATTCGCATCAGCTTCGTCTTCCACCTCTTCATCATCTTCCAGGTTGATTACATCATCTTCCTCTTTCACATCCGTGTCTTCTCTTCCCACAGCATCCGCCCACACGAGCAACAACAGTATCCAAGTCCCCTCCCCTATTAAAAAATCCTACTCAACTTCTGCAGTTCCGAACGATCCGCAGACACCTCCCAACTCTCCGCCGCCGGCTGCGAAGGTCTCTGAGGGGACACGGCGGGGCATTCAGCCGTACTCGATGCTCATGTTGCGGAAGGATGTCGAATATGAGCCTCAAAGCCCGAAGAAGGTACAGGTGTCACGTCTTGGCGTTGCGCATGGACGCTCTACATCGCGCCTTCGCGAGAGGGCTACTGGCAGTTCCGATCATGGCGGTGAGATGTCATCTTCGTTCCGTGCGGAGCCTGCTAGCAAGTTGGAGGCGGGCACCAAGGAGATTGGTAACCATGGAGGGGTGCGGACGACAGGGGAGAAGAAAGAGATATTGGGGACTATGTTGGGAAACGTCGATGCTCTTGTTGAGGGTGTTCGAAAGGCTGGAATATGGGGACTGAGCTAGTAGTTCACAGTCCCTTAGCACGATTTTGTGTCTCGTAACGTTTAGCTTCCCCAGCCAGTGCTGCGTGTTGTCGTGATTGATCAGACCCACTCGTTCACCGGCTGGAGGAACTGGTGAAGAGGTGTACCGCATCGACGGGGCTGTGGGCTAGTGCCGGTGAACACGCTGCACTGAGGTGATCGGAACCACATGCGTAACACGAGTTCCAAAGTAACTTTCCGCTTCACTGTGTACCTTGCTCTGGCAATATACTCCGTCCCAGACCCCCCCTGAGCAAGCTGACGACGGGCGTGTAAGAGTGCCTGGCCCGGAAGGCTCTTACGCATCATGAACGGGTCGTGATTCGATTCCAGACCAATGAATTTTAAGCTAGGTTGAGGTTTCATCAAGACAAGGCATCGGTCCGAACCCTGCTGAGGTTAGGGTGTTGCGCCGATTATCTTGCAAGCATCCCTCATAGCTCGAACTCTCCGGGACCGGGTGGGGAACTATTCTTATCAGATTGCGACGATATCTCAGCCTGAAGTCACGAGGCTGTGGCGAGGATGTTGCATGTATGATCGGCAAGAGAAAAAAAAGTCCTCTGGAGTGATAGGCCCTTACGCAGAACACGACCAGTTTCTTGCTACACAGAATCGTACGAGCGAGATGATCAATGTCTGATCCGACGGCACTCCATTGCAATGAGTCGAACCATGTTTGGCACGACGTCACAAATACGCTTAGTCAGACGGGTAGGACGACACAGCCGGGGGTCCATGTAATAAGTGGCTTAGCCGTTAGTCAGACGTATTTATGTACCACAACGCAACCACTTGCTTGTCGTCTACTCTCCATCATTGTAGTCCACAGGGAGACAAAGGCAACGGTCGACAGATAGCTCAGCGATGTTTCGAGTGTCGAACATCCGTAAATTCTTGACTAGGTTCGTTCGTAGTAGCCCCTCCTGAATCCTACCCTGTCGGAATTCATGTGTCTAAAGTCTAACATCTTCCACTCCAGGTCATCGCTAGTCGCTGCCACATTTCTCGGTGCCAACTTCAACTTCCTCCTCGCCACCCACCTCTTCAGGACATGGCGGTCACTGTCTTGGGAGCCAGTAAGTGAATGGGAAGGTCCTGGATTCTCCTTGGACCGCAATGGTGCACAACTTATTTGCGGCCTTTTCTCTGCCTACTTCGCTGCAGCATCAGCGATCTGCGTATTTGGCATGGCAGGCATCGTCAAAGTATGCTTTTCATCCCATCACAAACGCGAGACAGTCATCACAACTAACTATCTAGAACATTCCTCGTTTTCTTCGCATCTATCGCAATTATCTGATAGGCGACTTTGCCTTCTTTACGCTCTTTACTTGTCTGGCATCGTCAGCTGCCATCGACCCTTCTTCCCGTTCCAACGTTTGCGATTCTCTATCTCGACAACAAGACTTCCTACGGGATGCAGTGGACCTTGGTTTGAATGCCGAGAATTGCGAACAGTGGTTTGAGCGCGGCTTGATGGTTTTTATGGCTGTGCTCTTGTTTGTGATCGTAGTCAGAGTATGATTTCTTTCTGTTGCACTTTGGAGCGCGCATCCGTAACTGACTGAACCTGTTCCTGTCATAGCTTCACTTCATCTTTGCGATATCCCGGTACTACACTCATATTGTCCGCAACCAAGAATTCGGGTTGATGTATGAAGGCGCCCTATCCACCGCCCCCGAGTGGTATCACGACGACGACTTGGCTATGCATCGCGTCTATCTCTTGCCCAACCGCAACGGTGCAAACAAGCAACTGGACATTGTGGATACACCGCTGTACGCGCCGGTCCCACTTGCTCAGCTATCGTCACAAGTGGCAGAGGAACTGCGCGCTAATGCCGAGGAAGTATGGGTCAGTCGTGGCCAGCCGTCGTGGGATGATGTTTTGCCGACGCAGCCACTACGGGTTGGGCAACCGGGAGACCCTTCTCATGGTCCTGTCCACCTGACAAACGAAAAGCCTTAGACGTGCACTCCACTTAGTCGTATTTTTGGTGGTTAAAAGGATGACCACAGTTGCATCCGGATCTATGCCGTTGTTCCACTTACTTCTGCTCGCAATCGTTATCCAAGGTGTTTCAGTACATTGCTACCCTTCTTGTGTTATTAGTTACTCATCGTGTTAATGTATGGTATGTTCGGTTCCCTCCCGTCTGATCTGAACGCTCCACAGCCCCATGCAGTAAAATCACTCAGGAGTATTGGAGTAGCCTACGCAGCCTATGACTGTTGGCATGATACAAGTTGCTCTACACTACATGATCCTACTTTTCTCATCGCAGCAAGTGGCGTCCATCGCTTCTACGACCGTGATGATACTGTGGTGGGGGTACGATCACGAACCCGTACACAGCAGAAGTAAAACGTTGTGGATGTGGTTGTGGTATTGTGACTGCAATCCTAACTTGAGTACTTGCCGTGATCGTTACATAACCATAGCCAGAGGGTGTTTTTTCGGTGGGGGCAGGCAGGACTTTCACCGCCCTCAAGCATGGCCAAATCCCAGGCGCGATCCCCACCTCCAGCGTCCGATACCGACTGCGGTCGACAAAAACGATTGAAGACTAGCCACTCTTCGTCGATATCAAGCACAGACGGCTCCTCGTGCTTTTACTCCGGGTTGTTGGAGCAGAAGAGCGTCGATTCCTTACGAACAAACTATACCAACAGCGAACCATTCAAGTTCGCCGTAATCGAGAAACTATTTCAAGACGATCTGTTACGAGGCGTCAAGGACGAGTGCCTGCACGAGCTCTCGTTTTCGGAGAAGGAAACTGACATATACAAGGTGGAGTTGTGGAGCTTGAGGTCGTCGGGCGTGCGAGGCTCACAAGAAATACGGGTCAGGTCAACCAGACAGGCGATCTCGCATCCCTTTCCTATCTCTCAGAGGCCCAACTCGAGTTGTTCCCTAACCTCCTCTCCCTGCGCGATGCACTGTACTCGCAAGAATTTCGCAAATTCATTCAAGCTGTCACAGGCTGTGGTCCTCTCTCGGGATCGAAACAGGATATGTCCGTCAATTCCTACACGAAGGGATGTCATCTCCTCAACCATGACGACGTCATCGGCACGCGACGGGTGTCCTACATCCTCTACATGCCCATCCCTTACGGTCAGGAATGGAAGAAGGAATATGGTGGCGCGCTCGAACTTTATCCCGTTCGTTTGGATGAGGACGACGTTCCGGAGCCTGAAACAATGCCCTTGAAAGCTATCCCCCCTAGTTGGAACCAATTCGTCTTTTTCGAGGTACAACCTGGGAAAAGTTTTCACTCCGTAGAGGAGGTCGTTGTTGGTGAAGCCTACGCGAGATTGAGTATCAGTGGTTGGTTTCACGCAGCCCAGGAGGGCGAGGAGGGATACGTCGCTGGATCCACACCTCCTGAACATAAAAGCTCACGCGAGCAACTCGTATGTCTATCTGCTTCGTGCGTCGGATGGCTAGGCTCAACGCGACGGTGGCCAGACCTCAAGCTCAACCATTTTCTCACAATACCCTGAGACCTCCGAGACACCACACCCCGATTCACCATTATCTCCGGAACACACTGCCTTCCTTTTGGAATTTCTTAACCCGGTATACCTTCAACTGAGGACGATGAAAGCGCTCATGGCACGATTCATTGCCGAGTCAAGTCTAGAGCTCCACCACTTTCTTTCTGACGCTCTCATCAGTGCGCTTGAACCCAGTCTGGTTGAAGCAGACGCAGCTGATGGTCTGGATGGCGTCACTCGGAATGGTTGTGTCCCGTCTCACAGCGCCGGCACGTCGGGGTCATGGGATATTCAAGGTCCTCCACACAAATGGCGGTACTGCATCCTCAGAAACAATGAAGAGCTGGATTCGTCCAAAACAGCTCTGGTATCTGCTGAGAGCGTACTCCTACGCACACTGCAGGATGAGCTTTTCCCTAGTACGGCATTCAGGGCATGGCTGAGCGCATTAACGAGGCTAATCGTAATGAGCTACTCTGTGGAGGCTCGAAGATTCAGGCCCGGTCTGGACTATACACTTGCAACAAGCGAGGCAACCGATGCACGGCTTGACGTTGTGTTGGGTCTAACCCCACAAGTTAAGAACGAGCAAAGTAAGAAGGGCAAGGGTAAAGCTAGACCAGAAGATGAAGAGCCGTTTGGCTGGCAAACTGGCGAGTGGGGCGGGTGGGAGGTAAAACTGCCGCGTTATAGATCGCGGGTCGTTCGTTGACACCGTTTGCAGTGCTACATGGCACCTCACGACGAAGAGGATGATCCTGCCGTGTATCGCTCTGGTTCAAGTAAAAAGGCAGATCCAACAAATGCATCCAATTCAACAGTTGGACAGAAGCAACAGGATGATGACATGGAGGAAATTGAAGATGAGAGTACATTGTTGACCGTCCGGCCGAACTTCAACTGTTTGCTACTCGTACTTCGGGACGAAGGCGTTCTGCATTTCGTTAAATACGTTTCGGCTGCAGCTGCAGGTTCCCGGTGGGATGTCTGTGGTGAGTTTGAGGTCGGTATGGAGGAGGGTGAGGAGAATGGGGGTGAGGATGAGGGTGAAGAAGAGGATGAGGATGAGGATGAGGTGAATTGAGGTGATCCCAGAAAGGGTATGCATATCTACTCCAGGCACAGCCAAGTGTTAGTTTTGCTGCACGTGCAACTACCAAAGCATCTCAGAACATAATTTTCTGTCCTTGACTAGGTACGATGGCAGCAGATTGTCGAACAGCCTGGGCGAGAGCAGCACCAGGTTTTGCACGTCTTTTATGTGCGCGGTCATCGCTTCCCCGCTTTCGGAATTCACGAGAGACAGTTGTCAACTCCGTTTTGTCCTCCGAAATGGTAGCAGTGGTAGTGGTATCATCTCGATGGCCCGGTTTTACCAGGCGTTTGTCGCGTTTCATCGTTGAACTCTCTGCCTTCAGCTCATCTTTACTGTGGTTCTTATCCCTTTTACCCTGTCGTTCCGGTTTGGATAACTTCGGACCGCCTCCACCTCGCCGCACGGCGTCAGGGGATGCATATTCCACTACCAGATCTCGTCCCTTCAGTCGGTGATTCCGGGGATTGGTGAGAGCATTGGTAGCCTGTTCGATACTTGTGAAGTCCACAAAAGCGAACCTTGAACAAAAAAAAACTGAGTGAAGCCAAAGGACAACCAGTTACGCGGGCCCACCTACCCTTTACATTTACCGCTGTCCTCGAAAGTTCCCATTCGTATCTTCCGAATACCCGTCTCGTTCCCTTCGCATTCTGCGCCGTCGGTGTCCTCGTCCTTGAATTTTTCCTTCGCACTGGCTCCGTGCTTAGAATTTGAGTGTGCCTCAAAGAGCTCGCGAATAGAATCATCTGTTACGTCGAATCCAAGATTTCCGAGGAATAAGGTTGGTGCAGGAGGCTGTTTCTGATTAAGTAGAATTTTCTGGGCGGTCTTGGAGTGACCCGTCTGTGCGGACTTGGTACCATGAGTATCGTTACTGTCGGGATTCTTAGCAGGGCGACCGGTAAAGTCGCTCCCTAATTAACCGTAAAGTCTCTGAGACAAGCTGCCACAATGAAAGATGAAGGATGGAAGCCGTACCATCCTTGATGAGAAGCTTCCGACCGTCAAGATGACTCTCTGATAGCGTGATGGCAGTCACTTTCGCGTCGGACGTTGCAAAATCCACATACGCGAACCTATCACGACCGTTACTGACGGTCGTTCAATAGTCAACACGCTGCTCACCCCAGGTTTTCTCCAGTTACAGGCTTCTTGGGCATATGTATTCGCGTGATCTCGCCGATGCCATCAAAGAAACGCTTCAACCCATCGCGGGTGGTCTTGTATGACAAGTTACCCACCCAGACCGAGTTTTCGCGTTTTAGTTTCGGTTCGCCAGTAGCAGCGGCTTTGGTTCTGGTCGTTGAGCTGTCGTCGACCTTGCGCTTTTTATGAGGTGCTTCGATCGTCTTTGCGGCTTTCAATTCTCTCTTTTTCTGTCTTCTGCGTTCCGCATGCGATAGGACGTGTGCATCGTCATTTGGTTCGTCGGCTTCCGAACTGCTGCTGCTGGAACTCTCGTCGTCGTCTGAAGCGACCTCAGTCGGTGGTGGTAATTTTCGTTTCTTCGCTGGCCGGGGTCTCGTGGGGGAAGGATCGGAGGACATGTGCGTGACAAGTGCTTAGGCAGAGTTATTAGTAGGTCACTACACATGTAATCCTAATCCAGAAATCAGATTAAGAAAAATATGTCCGGGTCTACAAGTACAGGGTATACACAAAATTAACACTCGTTACTATCGTACCGCATGCACGACGCTAATATTTAAAGTAATCAGAAATCCGTCATCCTTTGTTCTTCTTACCAGCACCCTCCAGAACACTCTTTGGGCCGCGCTTAGCCATTGCCCAAACGAAGACGACGATAATGATGACGAACTGCAGCCAAAGCCACACCTCCAGCACGAAAGCAACGATCCCCCGCTGTTGTACACGTTGCGACGACTGTGCCGAGGTTCGTGAAACAGGCTCCTCCACTGTAACACGCGGTACGTCATTCGGGGATAGCTCCGGTGACGTACCGCTCTTCTGGCTGCTGTTGCGACCGATGGTGCCAACGACAGCATCAAACGCACTAGCAAGCCGCTCGGGAACTGGGGTCGACGGTCGGCTAATGCCCCTGCTATGACGACTGCCAGGATCGAGAAGAGTACCCCCAAATCGGCTTTGATTCCAGTGATACGTGCGCATGCGGATAGTCTCTAACTGTCTACGCTTCCTTTCTGCGGCCGTCTCGGACTTGGTTTGGTAACCCCGCCAGGTACTGGGGCGGAGTCTGGTACTTCCTTGGGACGACCGGATCGCAGATGTGAAAATTCCAGGCGGCTTCTGTGCGAGCTCTGGTTCCACAGAAGGAACGTCGGATGGCATGCTGATAACAGAAAAGGACCCTAGGCAATCTGGAGTCAAGCATTGAGAGTCCAGTGTCCCGAAATCAACGAGACCCGGCGTCTCGAAATGATGGCTGCCTTGGTTATCATCCCAGTTGTCATGGAGGGCTGCCCCAAGCTCGCAGTCAAGGGTAGGATGGTCCGGCACATCCACGTAAGCAGGGGACAATGTGCTAGACAAGCTGTCTACCGGAGTTGGCGAAGGCGACCGGGATGATGTCCTTGAGGGTTGGGGAACGAATGGGACCGGAGGAAGGCCAGGGATTGTGAGCGAATGAACAGAAGGCGTATTATGATGAATGGGCGTTGAGGTCGAATTCGTGGAGTTGGACGAATCAAAGAGACCAACGACTGATTTGCGAGTTCGAGTAGAAAAAACCCCCTGATGAGTGTGAATCGGGTTGGAAACAGGAACCAAACCACTGGGAAGGTTGGTTTCGACTTCATGATCGAGGTCGGTTGGCAACCTCGTTGAAAGGGAACAACGTAGGCTCGAAAACCGTACTGTCTCGTCCGTTTCCTCCGGTTCGGAATGCTCGTCACATTCCTCACCCTCAGTGATCCATTGGGCGCTCTCGGCGTCGCTCAGACTCTCATATGCAAGACGAATACTATCAGCGTCCTTCTGTACTGACTGGAGCTGGGCATTTGTCTTGGCCTGTTGTTCTATTATCTGAGCGTTGGTCTCCTCCAGTTCCTTTATCTTCGAAAGAAGTTGAGAGACCAAAGCGTATTCCGTAGGGGCCTCCAGGTCACCTTGTGTGTCTGAGAGGCCAAATATACCGGATTGGGAAGCTGATCGACTGACGGCGCCTCGTAATGAAAGTTTCCGTGAAAGTGAAGACACGGTGTCTGCTTCGGGGTACAATGGTCGAAGGACAGCTTCGGAGAGATGTCTGCGAGGCACGAGACGTGGCTTGGAATGGCGTCCAAGACCAAGGGGGTTACCAGGGGCAAAGTCGCAGACATTGTCTGATTCGTGCGCTGACTTTCCGCGTAGGGCACGGACCCTCTCCTCCCTTTCACGTCTCTTTTTCAACGACTCCTCGTCCCGCTGCGCACTAGCAGCCCTCGCCTTGGCTTCGAGTTCATCACTCTTTGCGCGTGTTCTTTCTAGTTCCTCTCGGAGTCCCTGTATCTCCCTCTCTAAAACCCGGAGCTTCTTCCTCCCCGCTTGATCGGCCTGGCTGGATTCTGCCTCAAGTTTCTCAAGCTTGGCCAAAAGCTGTGCATTCTCGTCGGACAAGATCTCCAAGTCTGACGGGGACACGGAGATATGCCGACGTTGCGTAGGCACGGAAGCACGGAAGCTAGCTCTAGATGAAGAGCGAGAGGTGTCACTGTAATAATGGGGAGACTGTGGGGGTTGGGCGTCGGAGAAGGTCGGAGAGGGCAACGATGGTTTCCTCGGTGACATCGAGGCGGTCGGTGACACAGGTAGCCTAGCTAGGAGCGCTCTGTGTCTGCTCTTCAATTCGACATTATGTTCGAAAAGTGTTTTGCATGCGGCGCTCGTAGCGTTCAACTCTGTCCATACACGAAAGTTACAACGCGTTCTTCATGTAACTACCACAATAGATGGCGTACCCTGTTCCCGATCCCTGATGAGCTCATCGGCCTTGAAGAGCAGATCGGACAGCTCTTCACGCGACCGACGGTCCCACCGTTCTGACTGCGCGGACAGCACGAGCCTGTCCCAGCCCGTACTTTTGGAGTCGCCCGTGAATCCCTCATTCCGGTCAATCCTCTCTTCAGACGGAGAGGACGCACGGTAAGGCGGGGGAGGTGATGACTTGGCAACGATGCGTCTCGACCGTGCGGGAGGACGAGGGCGTGGAGAGTGGGATACCGAACCTGCCAGCATCAAAGGACGTGGGGTAAATTTTACAGGTCAGTGGAACTGTCACCGACTGCACAACCGAGTCGTGTGGGTGAGGGGGTAAATAACTACCCGAACTACTAAATTGTAAGAAAGAAAGACGGTCGCGTTAGGCGTAATAGAGCGAGGCAGGGTCCATCAGTGTACCGTATTACGGGCAGAAAGAAAGAAAGAAGAAAAGCCTCTCTTCATTCTCACGCTTGTGCAGGTAATAACGGCCGCCTGGCGAAATGGCATCGCGTCTGACTACGAATCAGGAGATTGCAGGTTCGACCCCTGCGGTGGTCATTTCTTTTGCTGTCCTTTTTTTTTCTTCGTCGTCTTCTTTGCGCTACTACGCGGGACTCGGCACTTCGTCACTGACGAGTCATTCGGCATACAGCCAACATCAAGGGACTCGGCGAAACTTAGCGGCACATCTCTTCTATTGCGGCGGAAGCACTTTCACTCACAGATCGACGTGAGCTCGTCATGTCCGTTCTCTTTGAAACGTCTCTCGGCGACATCGTCATTGACCTGGAAGTCGATTCATGCCCAAAAACGAGCGAGAACTTCCTCAAGCTATGCAAGGTTTACTATTACAACCTTAACGCGTTCTTCAACGGTGAGCCCTCCGCTCGTGAAGGGTACCAGATTCTGATAGTCGGCAGTTTCGAAGGATTTCCTGGCGCAGATAGGTGACCCGACAGCTACCGGTACTGGAGGCGAATCTATATGGTCCTACATCGCCTCACAGTCGGAAGGGACATCCGTCCCTCGCTATTTCACGCCGGAACTTACCCCCAAACTCAAACACACACACAGAGGCACAGTCTCCATGGCTGTCGCTCCTTCTGTGAATGGAAACGCGGGGGGCTGTGGCAGTCAGTTCTTCATAACTCTCGCAGACAATATCGAATACCTGGATGGAAAACATGCTGCATTTGGGCACGTAGTGGAGGGTCTGGACACGCTGGATAAGTTGAATGAGGTATTTACAGATCAGGATGGTCGGCCATTCAAAGACGTTCGCATTCGTCACGTCGTCGTTTTGGGTATGTAATCGCCACTTTCATATCTGTACTCCACACTAATGAGTCGGCGTTCTAACACAGATGATCCATTCCCTGATCCAGAGGGATTGGTAAAACCGCCTTCGTCACCTACACGGCCTCCGGACAATTCTACTCGAATTGCAGAGGATGAGGACCCACTTGCTACCTTACCAGAAGAGGAAGAGGAGCGGGAACGCAGAAAGAGGGCAGCTGAGGCGTCTGCCTTGACGCTCGAAATGGTTGGCGACCTGCCGTTTGCCAACGTACGCCCACCAGAGAACGTTCTTTTTGTGTGCAAGCTGAATCCGGTCACGCGGGACGAAGACCTGGAATTGATATTCTCGCGATTTGGAACGATTATGAGTTGCCAAGTCATCCGAGACAAAAAGACAGGGGATTCCCTGCAATATGCATTTATAGAATTTGACAAGCGTGAAGATGCAGAGCAGGTGAGGAGCTGTGTCGCTAGTATAGATTATTTTCCTTTTCTTACAAAAGCAGGCGTACTTCAAAATGCAGAACGTCCTAATCGACGACCGGCGGATATGGGTTGACTTGTAAGTCTCGTTTGGGTGCAGTCGTTGCCGTACTGCGAGTGCTGAATGCGTCGTATGCAGTTCACAATCTGTGGCGCGGCTCAACACCACCTGGTCCAACAATCCCAAAATGGGACTCCGCCGACAGCGAGACAATGGCGGGTATGGAGGCAGAGAAGACCTCGAAGCGACGCGGCGGTACCGAGGGGAACAGGGAAGAGGTGGCCGGGAGTATGACATGGTGTTCGATGTCCCTGACGGTGACTCCGATCGGCGCCGTAAGAGGAGCCGGAGTGGACACCGTGAAAGGGACGAGGACCGGTCCAGGGAGCGCCGGCGTCGCCGCTCCCGCTCGCCCCACGATCGGCGCCCTCGCTCTCCGCGTCGCCGGTAGGGTGAGTCAACGACACGCCTGACAGAAGCAGAACTATTTTGCACTTGTTTGGTTCGGAGGGTGAATCAGCCCTCTGAGTGAGTGAGACGTATTTATACTCTGAGCGTGTCCTGCCTTTCTCTCATTTCAACTATGACCGTCGCACACACAGAGATCTACTCCAGGGAGACTGACATCGTCCTCGAGTCTTGCGATGGAGTCAAGTTCTGTGCTCACAAGTCTATTCTCGCTGCAGCCTCTGCATTCTTTGAGCACATGTTCACATTGCCACAACCGCCTGGCGAGAAAGACCGTCCCGTTATACCACTGTCAGAAGACAGCGCCACTCTCGGCGCACTCTTGCAGTTCATATACCCAGAACCAGACCCCGAGATAGAAACACTCGACGAACTCAACGCCCTCCTCTCTTCAGCGGCCAAGTATGACTTCGTCGGGGCGATAGCTACTCTGCGGAAAGAGCTGGTGTCGCCGAGGTTCTTGGCGGAGAGTCCGTTGAGGGTATACGCTAGTGCAAGTCGTTTTGAGCTAGACGATGAGGCCAGAATCGCATCAAGGCACACGCTTTCTTGTCAGATTCTCGATTGTCCTCTGTCCGAAGATCTCAAATTCATCTCTGCATACGCCTACCATCGCCTCCTCATCCTCCACCGGACACGCGCAGAGGCAGCTCAGCTACTTCTGAAGATTACAGATGATGTCAAGTGCATACAATGCTGTAGCCTGTACCACGGAAACTTCGTTCCCCCGAAGTGGTGGAGCGTGTTTGAACGATATGCAAGGGAGGAGCTGGCGACTCGGCCCACGACAGAGGTCATATTTAGCCTGCCGTTCTTGGCCCGGGTCGCACGCGACTGTGGATGCATGAGATGTTCTGGAAGCATCCTCGACAACCATGACTTCTTCGCGAACTTGAAGCGACGGATCGATGAACTCCCTTCGACAGTATGAGGGTGGTGAATACGTTTCCCGTTCCAGGAGAAACATGTCTTGGATCTTTGACACGCGTTCAATACAGCCTCTTGTGATCGTTTCTTCGCAATTAACTTGGACTTTTTCATCATCCAACACTCGTCTCGATAGGTAGACTACGATATCCACTTGTAACTTTGGACACACGTAGTATTTTTATTGTTTTTCGGTCTTACTGTAATCTAATCTGATACGAACCTACTCACAAATGGTAACCCGTGGGTACCGTAGACATTGTAAGATCCGCTCCAATGATTGCCAGCCGTTTTGTTCTACACACGCTCGACGTCCGACAATCGATTGGACTAATACGACTGACGACCAACGATATCGAGGAACATGGCTAGTGCGCAGTTGGGATCCTTCAAAGTACCCCTGGTCGATAACGAGCCCCTAGTAGGTTTCTGAATAGGTCCGAAGCCGCATCCTATCTCATATCCCACAGAAAAGCTATGCGCCCGGATCTCCAGAGCGGAGAGCCCTGGAAGCAGCACTGGTCGAGATGGAGCAGCAGCTCCCATTCGAAGTGCCTTGCATCGTGAACGGGAGGGAGGTAAGCATTGACCGGCGGACCGGCACTCGAGACCCCATTTACATGACTCTGTTCGATCTCAACAGATCAGAACTGGAAAGCTAGCAAAGCAACCAATTCCTTCTGATCACGCCAGACACCTTTGCTCATACCATGAGGCCGACAGTGCTACAGTTGCCGCTGCTATCGAGGGTGCGCTCGTCGCCAAAGCCCAGTGGGAGGCCATGCCGTGGAACGACAGGGCAGCCATCTTCTTGCGTGCAGCTGAACTGGTCAGCGGTAAGTACCGCTACAAATTAATTGCAGCAACCATGCTCGGGCAGGGGAAGAATGCATGGCAGGCTGAGATTGATGCCGCTGCCGAGGTGCGCGATCAGTCTCATGGCCAGTTCACGCAGATCGCTTAGTGTCCGAGTTGGTAGTTGACCGATTTCTTTCGTTTTGGGGTGAAGTATGTGGAAGAACTTTACTCCCAGCAACCACCTAAGAATACAGCAGGGTCGTGGAAGTGAGTCCATGTCATCGATATTTATGGCTGCATCTCATCGATCCCAGTCGTGTGGAGTACCGCCCTCTTGAAGGTTTTGTACTGGCCGTTTCTCCATTCAACTTCACCGCTATCGGCGGAAATCTCCCCGGAGGTACACTGCCGACAAATCGGGGATTTTCATAGCTTATATTTTACCAACAGCGCCCGCCCTTGTCGGAAATGTGGTGGTATGGAAGCCCTCCCCCGCCGCTACGTATTCCAATTACTTGGTTTACCGAATCCTCACGGAGGCTGGCGTTCCCCCTGGTGTTATTCAATTCGTTCCAGGCCCACCACCTGAGGTCGTCGCTCAGTGCATCAACCACCCCGACTTTGCTGCACTGCACTTCACGGGCAGTACTTTTGTTTTCAAAAAGTTATGGAAGGATATCGCTGCCAACGTAGACAAGTATAAGGGATATCCTAGGATTGTTGGAGAAACAGGGGGAAAGAACTTCCATCTCATCCACCGGTCGGCGGAGATCCGCAATGCAGTGTTGCAGAGCGTGAGAGGAGCATTCGAGTATCAAGGTGCTGTGCAATGATTACTCGTGGGTACCGTTAGGAGTGTTGACAGCGGGCGGTTCGTGTATTAGGCCAGAAGTGCTCTGCATTGTCCAGGCTGTATGTCTCGTCCTCTATATGGGAGGGTGGTTTCAAGAATCAATTCCTTTCCGAGATTGCGGCGATCAAGGTAGGACCACCACAGGATTTCCGTAATTTTATGGGACCTGTGATGTGAGTGCCCTGAGACCGGAGGTTAAGTTTGTTATGGTTGACTTTCCACTCCAGTGGGCACCACGCCTTCGATAAGATCTTGAACTATATCCAGAAAGCCAAGGACGCAGGTGGGGAGATCTTGATAGGGGGTACAGGTAGGCCCCGCACGTTTAGCACATCTTCGGGACGCTGGGCACTTACTCTAACCAGGCGATGACTCGCAGGGTTACTTCATTCAGCCAACGGTGATTCTGACCAAGGACCCTCGATCAGTGACGATGCGGGAGGAAATATTTGGTCCAGTAGTCACGGTGAGATAAGCAATAGCTGGGTTCCAATTTTGCCGTTTCCAAAACTTCTTCGACCCTTTGCTAGGTGTATGCGTACCAGGATGACCAATTCGACGATCTTCTACAGCTTATCGACGATACGTCCGCGTATGCGCTCACGGGTTCCATGTACGTTCCGAGTGACCATCTCCAAGCGATGTAATTACTGACGCCTCGCGTGTATTTTTGTTGTCAGCTTCGCCGCTGATCGAAGCGCACTCATCACCGCCACCAACAAGCTACGTCATGCGGCGGGAAATGTGTACTACAACGAGAAGTGCACGGGCGCCGTCGTCGGTCAACAACCTTTTGGAGGTTCCCGTGCAAGTGGAACGAACGACAAGGCTGGGAGCGTCAGTCTCTTTTACCGTTTCGTGTCAGCGAGAAGTATCAAGGAGAATTTCGTCGGTTTGGAGGACTTTCAATCCCAGTGAAAAACGGACATATGCCAGGCGACGTAGACAGATGTAGTCGTATGAAGTAACTATTATTTGTATGTTTTACTATGTGTGGCTACGTGCCTAGATTCACAATAGCTGGGCATAGTTGGCATCGACTATTGATTCCTTTCGACACGTCACATACGCTTGATTTCATGCATTCGATTGTGTGCAATGCACAATATTCAATCCGTGTCTTTCCGTCCATGTTATCTGGTGCAACCGATGCCATTCGATTCAACCTCTCCTCCGTTCCACTGCACGCTCTACATCATACTCGTCATGCCAGACCCCACTCAAGCCCTGTGGTGTGTCTGCCGCAAATACTGCAAGGGTGTTCGCAGGCCGATTAACACGGTTAGGACTTGGAAGCGACATCTACGTGAGGCAGATGACGACGAGAAGACGTCCATAACTCTGGCATCACGATCTGATGCGTTCCGGGCATTCATCGTGTCTTCTGCTCGGAGCGGCGATGCCTCTGGTGAAACTGGCACTGCTAAGCGTCCACGGTTGGTAAGAATACTCAGTCAACTGCTCTCTTCCATGGTTCTCATAAAATATCTAGACTCCAGCAGCAGAGCACCGCCCTCAACTCCCTGACCAAGGAGATGGCCATCAAAGCGAAGTGCATGACTACCACCATGTGGACGACAACCAATGTATATATTCGTATTTTTTTGAAAGCTAATAACTAACATCCTGCAGACTTTCACAATGACGACGGGCCTGCAGACATATTCAATGACGACGGCCCTGCAGATATTTTCAATGACGACGGCCCCGGAGAGTTTTGCAGTGACGACGGTCCCAGAGAGTTTCGCAATGACGACGGCCCCGGAGAGTTTTGCAGTGACGACGGTCCCAGAGAGTTTCGCAATGACGACGGTCCCAGAGAGTTTCGCAATGATGACAACCAGTCCGCTGAACGCAACGACGATCGCCCACCAGCTCCTCCCGCCCGTTCCCCCCTCCTTGACATCGACATCGAGGAACTCATACGCAAGGCACGTTTACCGAAATTACAACGTAGCCTGCACTTCGTACGCGACATCAGAAACGCATCTCTCGACGATGGAGAGGGCTTGACAGGTGAACAACTTGCGTACCTCCGCAATCCCCCGACAGAACCTCTACGTATAGAAGACCCGTCTACCGAGCTCGCCTTATCGATGTTCATCGCACTCGAACATTCGTCTGAGAGTACGTATACGAAAATTCAGCAGGCCGTTCAAAAGGCATTTCCCACCTCCGAACTCCCCACATTCCACCAAACCAAACGAACCCTCGCCAATCTCAGTGGAGTCACATCCGTCGTGAAGGACATGTGCGTTAATTCCTGTGCTGCCTTTGTAGGTCCGCTTTCCAATCTCGATGCCTGTCCGGAGTGCTCCGAACCGCGGTATGACCAAGTCAAGCTTCAGAGGACCAACGGCAGGATTAAACAGCCCCGTGCTGTGTTCCATACAATCCCCATCGCCCCACAACTCCAGGCCCTTTGGCGACATCCAGAGACTGCCGAGAAGATGTGCTATCGCGAGAAGCGTACTCAGCAACTATTTCAGGAGATCCGGAGGAACGGTGGGTTGGTCGATGCGTACGACGACGTGTTTTGTGGAGCCGCCTACCTTCATGCAGTTGCTGAAAACAGGGTTCGACCTGACGACATCTTGCTCATGTTATCCATTGACGGCGCTCAGTTATATGAGAGTAAGGAATCTGACTGTTGGATATACATCTGGATCATTCTCGACCTCTCTCCCGACCACCGCTACAAGAAGAAACATGTTCTTCCCGGCGCAATCATACCTGGTCCCAAGAAGCCCAAGATAATCGACTCCTTCCTCTTCCCGGGCCTACACCATCTCTCCGCTATCCAGCGCGAAGGACTTCGCATCTGGGACGCCTCACAAGATCGCAAATTCATCTCACGCCCCTTCCTCTTTCTCGCATGCGCTGACGGCCCCGGCCTGCTCACTCTCAGCAACTTCGTCGGTCACCAGGGCAAAAACGGCTGTCGCCTGTTGTGTCCTGTGAAAGGACGTCGTAAGCCTGGCGCCCCACAATATTATCCGGTACTCCTCAAGCCCAATAATTATAATTTAACTGGCTGCGATCATCCGGACATCAACGTCTACGATATTGGCCCCGGGAACTCACATGCATACTGTGAGCAACTAGTCCATCTCATCAGCTCACGCACCCAGCATGAGTACGAGAGACGGCGCCTCGAAACAGGCATAGTTGGGCCGAGCATCTTGCTCGGCCTCCAGCCGCATCTCATCCAAGGTATCCCTGAGGTATTCTCGTCTGAGCTGATGCATCTGAGTGGCGCCAACATGGCCGCACTCTGGCTAGATCTCTGGCGGGGCGAATTCGACTGCGCGCCCACCGATAACAAGTCATCGTGGCGCTGGGCCGTTTTCAGAGATAGAGACACATGGGAAGCCCATGGCCTGGCTGTGGCTGCTTGCAAGATGTATTTACCTGGCTCGTTTGACGTCGCTCCCCGCAATCCTTGTCTGCACGCGAATTCCTGGTACAAAGCGACCGAATACATCACCTGGATTCACAATCTATGCCCTGCTCTTCTGTATGGGGTTCTTCCGGACCGTATCTGGCGCAACTTCTGCAAGTTTGTTGCTGGCCTTCGTATTATGTCTCAATATAGCATCACTCCCTCCCAACTTCGACGCGCTTCTCAGCTCATTTCGGAATGGGCTCCAGAGTTTGAGCGTATTTTCTACCAGCGTCGCGTTGATCGTATTCCCTTCATCCGTCCGTGCGTTCACCTTACTTGTCACCTTCCTTCCGAAGCAGCTCGTGTCGGTTCACCTATATGTTCTTCACAATGGACGATGGAACGAACTATCGGGAACCTCGGTCGAGAGATACGGCAACCCTCGGACCCGTTCTCGAACCTTGCGCAGCAGGGAATCCGCCGCTGTCAAGTGAATGCACTTAAAGCTATGTTACCCCATCTCGACCCTCCTGAAAACAAGAACCCGCGCGCATCGATTTCTCTTGACAACGGTTATATCCTCCTCGCCAAACGTGACAAGCGGCTCACAACCCTTCGAGGAGCAGAGGCGACAATTGTATCAGACTATCTCAATTTGCTGCACGCACCCAGAATACGGCGGTGGGCGCGCCTTCGTTTGCCAAACGGTCAGATTGCCCGATCCCAATTCCAAGAGTTGCAGAAGTCTCCAGAGGAAATCCGCATGGCTCGAAATGTTAAAGTACGTGGATACTGTTTCATCTGCATCTACTGATTCCTAACATCATGAAGATTTTTCTAAATGGTAGAGACCGCATCGCAGAAGTTCGGTACTATGCAAGACTCGTCGTCCAGGCTGCGGACAACCACTCCGATGACGATGAAGACTTGAACGCCCCCCGATCAATTTGCATTCGACAATGTCGCTCTCGTCACTCTCTATTCCGACCCCCATCCTCAGTTACTCGAACATTCTTATGGTGCCGTCGCTTCCTGTACGAAGTTGGGTGAGGCAAGTTTGCAAGTAATTCAAATCTCTGCCATTCAATCCGTCGTCGCCATGGTGCTGCATCGTCCCATGATAGATGGTAGGGCCGAAGACAGGTACTTCTTAGTGGAGAAAATGGGCATGGACATTGCACGTCTTGGTGTAGAGGAGGATGAGGAAGACTAAGTGTTGAATATATATTTCTTGCCTGTCATGCAGTGTACCCGAAGCAATGCGAAATTTATAGTTTGCGAGACGCGAATTTCGAGTAATGTATGGCCACGAAAATACGGTGGTATTGCAGAACGCCATTAAGTACAATTAAGTACGTCCATTCCTCAGTAAAAGTACAGGACAGTCCTTAGCAACAATTTATGCCGTCCTCGCGATGTCGCCCTCAATCTCCTCCAGTACAGGCCTTACTGCTGCCGGGAACGTCATGAACGAGTCATACATTGCAATCGAGGAGTTCGGAGACATCTTGCGGAACGCACGAGGGCGACGGGGAGGCCAGTTCTCGTCGAAAGTCTTGCGCTTCAGCAGAGTGGGCTCCTTTGGAGTTCCGTGCAGAAAAACAGGGACGGCGTGGGGAGTTGTTGGGAGGTTTTCATCATGGGATTCTTCGTCGGAGGCGGCCGTTTCCTCGCCGTCATCCGAAGTGTCCTCAAGACTTTCATATCGTAAAGTCTCGTCTCGCCTGCAAATATGAGAGGCACATACAAGGTAGTATACCACTTACTGGACTGCAGTCACCAAAACTCTCGCGTCACGGTCCTCAGTTAATGCGCCTGAGGGTGATTTGGTTAGAAAGGTTGACTATATGCGTGATGAGACGTACGGTACTCTGACACCGTCGCTTCGTCTTCGTCGTCAGAGTCAATCCTGATGGATTTGGACGCATTCTTGAGATGCAAGATCAATTTCTTAGATTATCAGTAACGCAATGAACAAACTTGAAAATGGCTCAAGTGCGCACCTGAGGGCCAGTATTTTTTACCGTGAAATTGATAACGTACGCAGGCCAGTCTTGCATGATGTTGTCGACCTCGAGAACGATGACGTTTTCGACGAGTTTGACAGCGGCTGTAGTCATATTGACAAGCGGAATAGTAGTAGGACCAAGACTTAGTGCAGCATTTGGACTTAGAGAAATCGCAGCGCCGAGTGACAAATAATCATAAACACAGACGTTGCCCCCGCCCATCATGATGTCCACCGCAGGCTGCCCAGACAGCCAGCCGTCCTCTCTTTTTCTTTCTAATTCCCTACCCGAGCCATATAATTCCAGTGCCAGTGGTTCTAATCATTTTTTTGCTTGCAATAATGTCCAGGGTCCAGCCTCTTTTCCAGCCCCTAATTCTCTATCGCGGGCGAACGGTTCACAGATGGCTGGTAACGTAGCAAATTCAGCTACTCCCTCACTGACGTCGCCTTCGGATCGATGAAGTCCAGCTATCCATATCCCCACAGCCAAGGTCCAGCAGAGAAGATACCAAACGTGAGTATGGCGATTCATTGCTATCGTTACTGATTTTCTTGGATATATGCGCCATAGGTGCAAGTTCTTCAAGAGATGATAAATGGACTTCAAAACGAGAATATCGCACTCAAGGCAGAACGATCTGCCATGCAGTAAGTTAATCACCGTGTAAAGATTACTGACGTTAGTTCTGTCGTAGGAACGCATACAATACCCTTGTTTCGAGGCTAACTGTAAACCAATCAGACCAGAGCACGTCAGCAGATGGCCCTGTCGATGTTACATTGCGATCGGCACCGATCGCTACGATGTCATTGTTCAACACGCTTCCAGTGCTTCAACTCAACCGAATCGACTACCCCAAAGTGCGATACTGGTTTGAGAAAGATTGGAAAGGCTTTCGTATGACAGCGGAAGGTCAAGATTGCTCCGCCACGGCGTTTATTGAAGATGAAAATGGTGAAGAACTCGCAAGCGGGAAAATATCCAACATTCTGCAGACTATGCGCAGTATTTGGCACGAACTTCGTACTCACGGACTAATTGATGCTAGAACTACCTGGTCGTCAATGTCGCTTCAAGTCAAGAAGGTGTTCCGCGGTGAGCTCGCTCAAATGTGTCCGGAGCTAAATTTGTGCGAGGACTCGTGGAAGAGCGACTTGCTCGCCAAGAAACACTATTCGTCTTTCAAACAGACCTGGTTCACGAATAAGTCGGACGAAAAGCTTAATAGCGCTACCAAGCGGAAGGCGAAGAGTGAGGCGGTCGAAGACGCTGACTCGCCAACTGGGCTCAGCAACACTAAGCGCACGAAGAGCAACGTGTTCACGGGATCGAATGATACGAGTGGCGATGGCAATGTATCGACTGATTGGCCTTCCCTCGAGTCGAATGAATCGAGTATGAGCAGTGGTTCCAAGGTCTCAGCGGCATCACTCCGCTCATCCAGCCCACTGCTTTCATGGAGTCACCGGGACCCTGATGCTCATACACAGCCTGATAGCAGCGCTCGCACGCCAGGCGAGACGATATGTATGGGGCACGCCACGAACTAATCTGTTTTGTTTTCAGGCGCGTCGGGGTCTTCAAGTGCAGTTGAGGAGGAGCACGCAAGTATCGCGGCCGCGCCTCTAATTAAGAATCCATTGTAAGCACTACTGGATGCATTTATACTCGTTAACACACTTGTACAGATCTTCTTTACGTGCTACAGCACCTCCTGCAGTCAGCGCTTCACCGGAGCTGACCACGCATATCCTAGAACGAAGAAGTCCAAGCCCCTCCAACGAGCATACAGGCGCTGTCAACGAAGGATCTCAAGTCGAAGTCCCCAGTACGAGTCACACCGGTATGTAACAGGGTCAGTCCGACATTCATACCGACACCGAGGGCAGGTGTAACAGCAAGCGTATCACAACCGTCTGTGCAACAGACAGCCCCGGGGCCCACGGATGTACCTGGGAAGAAGAAGACTTGGCGCCCCCCGTCCAACAAGAGTGGAAGGTAACGTACATACTCGTTGTACACCATCGCCTATTGACTATTTTATTAGGACGCTGTGCATGCACCGCTTTCAGAAACAAATCGGTGGATCGTTGGACGAGTTCAACAGTTACTTCGAAGCATTGTCTCATGAAGCGAAGGCGGTAGGCAATGCATCTATTGGTTTCTCGTCTGGCTGCTCTACTGACCGTTGTGCACACACAGAGATACAAAGACGAAGCAAAAGATTTGGTACGATCCATCTACAGAATTCAATCATTTCTCATAAAGAGTCTGGCAGGTCGCACGCGGGATATGGATTAACGGGACGGTCGACGTTGTAGCCAAGTTTTCAAGTCTTCCGATGTACTAGGAGCCCTCTTTTGACTCATTCATTGGATGGGACTACGTTGTGTCTTCGCGGGTGGGAGGGGTGTACTGGTAGGCGGGCGAGCGGGGGCGAGAGGGGGGACGCAGGGGCAGGTTCATTGGCGGGCGGGCGAGCGGCGGCGGCGGTGCGAGGGCGGGCGGGTGGGCACCGTCTCCGAGTGTATTTTTACATAGCAACGCATACCTGAAATGCAATCACACGCTCGCATATTATAAACTAGCTGGACATAGACCGACATATATTAATCGAGTACAATAAGAGACGAGAGGTAGTCTATGTAATTCTATGGAAGACTATGGAATAGACGGACATAGTGTTTGGTAGCTCGGGCTAGCAAAGAGTCCTATGGAGCTGACCTATTTTGTATGAAAAACAATGTCTATATACGGCATAGGTAGACATCTGTCTACGTCGCCCGGCATATGTCCGTTTTTTCACTGGGTTTCAATATCCATCCAACCTTGTCTAAGTAAATGGAGCTTTTGCTTTGTGTTAGTAGTGTGTGTACTGTACTTGTAGAGTAAGGGAAGGTCCATCTTTCATCTGAGAGATTGACCCACCGACCGCGTAAACAAGCTGCAACAACGGTGCCCTTTTGCCTCTGCTCCCATGTCTGTTCGATCACTCTCGTCGAGACCAACAAACTATTGGGCTCGCGGTAGGTGTCGCTCTCATTTCCAGCGTCATTGCTGGTACGTACGCTCCAATTCCACTGTACATCGGCAAGAGTTCCAAGACGCCGGTGCGAAGCTTTCCGAGGATACTACCCGAGAAGAGGCTGGGGCAGAAATACATGCCTCTAAGGTGCAAGGCGGTAGAAGGAAACTCTCGCGAATGGGACATCACCACGAGAACTGGTCTGGAGAAGAATCGGTGCAAGATACCGTCTTGCGTATGCTGGTCGACAAATATAAACCCCTTCGAACTGGGATCGTCAGGACCGCAGATGAAAAGTTGAAGGATGCGCCTCCACGGATCACGTCAGAAACAACCCATCCCAGCGTGCGTACATGGAGGGAGATAGCGAACGAGCCACTTCTTCCTGCCATTGAAGGTCATAAGCCGTGGCATACGACCTTCAGACCTCCGTCTCATACTTCCGCATCCATCAAGTTTGGCAACATCGAACCCTCGTCCACTAGGAGCGTTTTCTCCGCCGACTGATGAGCGGACGAGGCGAACTGAAAGAGAGTCGATCAAACGTAAGGAGCAGGCCAATCGGCTGACTCGCGCACGCGAGTCGACTCTTGATTATCGACTAGGACTCCGAGACAGACGACCAGGTCGCGTGAACCCTATCACCCTCAAAGGCTGGCAAAGCCTTGTAGAAGATCGGATAGAGGTAGGAGAGTCGTACGTATCGCCTTTCTTGTTACTGAGATATGTGGGTTGATGCCGCAGAAAGCTCGGATGGCAGGTGCCTTTGACAGAGTCAGCGGCAGAGGCCAGCCTATTGCTCGAGTGAGCGAGGAACGTAATCCATTTATCGCTCGCGAAGAGTTTCTTATGAACCGCATTGTACAGCGGAGCGGCGCAGCTCCTCCATGGGTAGAAGTACAGATAGGTGCGTCAGTTTTCACACTATCGCAAGACTACTTTTCATCGTGACTTGGAACAGAGCTGGAATCAGCCACGAATTCCTTTCGAGAAACGCTTAGACAATCTTGGACGAGGCGTGCAGTTCGCATGCTGACTGCTTCCCAGTCTGCTGCTACCCTTCCCAGCTTATCATTAGCTAGGGTAGCGACGATGCGTGATCGTGAATGGGAGAACCGAGAGTGTTCATATCACAACACGGCAATTGCGGAGCTCAACTCCCTCGTTCGTAAATATAATGCCATGGCACCGTACGCTGTTCGGCGTCCGTACTATGTTCGAGAGGTGGAGTTGGAGAAAGTATACAAGGATTGCGGAGAGGAGATTATGCGTGCGATGAGAGAGAAAAAGGAGGAAACGTCTGGATACTCGGTGTCTATTTCCATGGCGAAACCAGTTCCCGGTGTGGATGGTCCCGTTGATCCTGCTTCTTCCTTTGGGCTTCGGGCCCTCATTTTGCAATGGATAGAGCGCCTATGGCGGAAGTTTACGGGGTTCGGTCAGCCATAACATCGGCTGTCTCACTCATGGCGTTCCGTGAGCACCTGTTTTCATCCTGTATTTTGAGAGTTGTAGCCCTAAAGGACACCACCTTGTATTTTTGCCATGCGCCGGACCTGGCATGTGGGTGATTTAGCCGACATGTCGATGTCATCGTGCGAGGCACGTCGGGATGGTGAGATTGATCGCCCGTCCATGTAAACCTTCCGCTACGCTGCATGATGACGAGCCCGTAGGACAAGAACGTGGCCAAGCAGACCATCTCACCTTCCTTGACGTACTTTTGTCGCGAGTACGTACGGCAGCCAGGTGAACAATGCGTTTTGCTTTCCTTGCTATTATTATTATTATTTTATTTTTCCACGATAAATGCTTCTGCCTCGTGTGCTGCCTCGCCTTTTGTGGACGGCGGGCATCTGATCAAAATAATATAAATTGGTTCTTTTGTTTCCTTCCATTTTCCCATCCTTCAATTCTTTTTTTTCTGTATTTCCTCCACTTTACTCCCTCCTTCCTGCGAAGCACCCCATGGCCACCTACGAGAGAATTGAGGAGTTCAAGACCGTCCCTCCGTCCGGGGAGATCACAGTGAGCACTTGTCATTCTCTCAACGTTGGATCCTGTCGAACTCACCACCCATTCTAGCCTGGTGACATCGTCTCAGTCAACCACGACCGCTATGGTCGTAAGGAGGGTCTCGTCGTTGGTTCTTTCACAGATAGCGTCGTGCGCAGACATCGTCCTCGTTGTCGTTTGTCAACTCAGTTGCATTGTAGGGCCGTCAAATTCTCGAAGTCCAACTCGAGGCTGGCGAACTGTACCGCGCGTGGTACGTCCGTTGTGTGTTTGTCATATTGTCATGTTGCCCATACAGGTCCGCAGGTACCCTACCGTCACCCGTGTGAGGCGCACTATCACGTACACGAGGCCCGTCACGAAGCAACGCACCGTAGAGCGGCAAATTTACTGGTGATCCCACCAATCTTGCGCTCTGCTCTTCTCCTCGCTTCTTTGGACTGTCAATTTTGTATTGTTAGACACGTGCCAGGCTCCTCAAGCACTGCTACGGCCGGCTCTGTCAGGGAGCGACGCACGCTACGTAGTATTATAACCTCTGTTTTGGTCGGTCGCGGGTTAGACACGATGCAGGACGCGTCGGAGAGGCTGCATCTGTGGCTTCTCTTAGTTTGGACGGAAACGATTTAGAATGTGTTGCTACCGGGGACTCTAGGTCGACGTAGTTCTTACGACAAGAATGCAATGGTCACTCGGTTCCCATTATCTCGGTCGTCCATTCGTTTCGTGCCATATGGGAGAACGAACGCAACTGCTTGTATTTGTAAGTAGGGAGGTGGGATATGAGATTCATGTTGGAAGTACTACAGATACATGGCGACCAATAAACAAGTAAACGATAGTATCATGGATTATAGTAAGCATGAACCCATCATGCCTTGAGGTCCACTGCGGAGGGTTTATGGTGATGCGATGTAGAAGAGACGAATGAGTGCGATGACGAAGTCGAACTGGTGCGATGGTGAAGATCTGGAGCGGACGCGGAGAGACTAGGTGCTTGAGATACACTGCTTGACATACTTGGAAGTGAGACCTGCGATCGAGTCGCCTTTAATGGCGACGACAGATGAACACTGCTCTCATTTTCGGATATGACTGCAGAGCCATTGGGGACAGCTGACTCCGTCTTGCTCGATTGCTCTGAAGGTGTAGCTGACGCACTTCGCCCTCTTCTGGTCACCACGCTCCTCACGATTCTAGCACCCCGCACCCCTCTCTCTCTCTCTTCCGAGAGTGATATGCTTGCTAACGATGCCGTAGAAGCATTGACCGTGGTGGAGGTAGATAGACGCGGTTTGAGGGTTTCCTCTGAACTCCGTGGTGAGTCGCGCAGCGGGTAGATACCAGGGCGTGACTGTACCACGCGCTCGTAGTAGAGCATAAACGCCCCGCATCCCTCCTGAAGCACGGACTCGATCCCAACCTCCTGGACAGAGTCGTCACTGATACGCAGCCATCCGCGACCTCGGAGATACATAGAATCGATGGCGTCGTCGTCGTCTCTAATATTCCCGTATCGTAGGCATTTCTCGCATTCGCATTCCACCGGGTCTGCGAACCGTGGAGGGGCGAACCGCCATGCGCCACACGAAGGCGGACGAGGTTTACGACGGTAGCAAACATAGTGCCCGAAGGAATGTTGACCGTAGTGGCAGACGACAGCAGCAAGGCGGTAGATGGTCCGCGGCGTGGCATACGTGGCTTGGGTGGGTGTCGCGGATCGAGGCAAAGTCGGAGGCGGTGAACAGATAGGAACAGAAGGGACGGTCGATAGGTTACCCGAGGTGGTAACGGCGTGAGTTCAAGTATCTCTGGAAATATGACGCGCACGCTGTTCTTCACCACGAAGTGCCCGTAACTCAGCGAACGGTTGAGGTGGAGTGCAAGTACGAGGGGTGGCTAGATCGGCAAGTCAGATCTGACGAGATAGAACATAAAAGCTTGATCTACCCTCGCGATCATTGCCTGTTTCGTGGAGGCTTTGCTAAATACTTTCTCTAGTTTCAAATCCTTGATATCTTCCTCCAATCGACCATTTTCCAAAGCTGCTTTCACCTTGAGCTCCAGTTTCCTGGTATCCCTTGCCTTTTTCTTCTTGGAAACCGATACTTGTGGGTCGGCGTTGACAACCTTCTCCAACTGATCTGCCTCTCGCTGCAAGCGCCGATGGGTCGCAGTCATCGAGCATCTGCGACAGATGCAATCCGTGAGTAGCTCGAGTTTCGTATATTCTGCCAGACAATCTTCCAGTCGATAGTACTCCTGAGGATTCGTGAATGCTGGGAGACGCGACCTGGGGGACAACGTACCACGTATCTGGGGAGGGCGAGCTGCCAACTATCGAACGCGAAGTGCATGACAGCTTCGGTGTATCCACAGTCCACACAGCTCCTTCTGTTCGCTGTCAGGCCATCGAACACACTTTTGCCTATTTCCTTATTTGCCTCTGAATTGACCAGAGAAAGTCCACCCAAACCGCGATCCCGCTGACCTTCTCTGTCGACTGCATTAACTTCTCTCTTTATGCATTCGGAGACCAGCTGGAATAATTCCTGGGCGTCCTGATGCTCTCTGGAGGAGAAGAGTGAATTGTGTTTGCCACGGGAATGGGATGACAGTGCGCTTATGATCTCGACGGTGCGTATCGAACGGTACGATGAGCGTGGTGTGTTCAGCTCTGCAGAATGATGTGAGCGAAAGAGTGCGTTCCCGTGTGTTATGCACGTACCACTGAGTAAATCAAGCAGGGCATCTACGACGGGTGATGGTACATCGAGTCTGACGGCTTTCTCATGGACGGCAACCAGGAAAGGTTGTAGATAAGACAGGGAAGCCATTGCCTGCAGACCCTCGTGATAGGTGAACGAGTCCAGTAACATGGTGCCTACCTGTAAAGTTGCGTTCATGAAGCAATATGTACCTGATATATTGACAAGACCAGGGTAGTAACCCTCGAAGTGTCTCGTCCTAACTTCTGTATCGATAGGGTGTTGAAGGTCGCCAGTGGGATATGGAAGAGGTTGCCATACCTGGTCTGGCATAACCGTTCAGCTCGAGTTGTTCATTCCGAGAGCGGATGTGTTTCTTTCTGAGTTTCTTTGCCTCGTGGGATGTGCCAGTGTTTGACTGAGCAGCCCCCCAAGACCAAGCAAAGTTAAGCCCCAAAGCTCTCGAGTACCATGAGGATGGTCCAAAGTCTCGATGGAACCCGGTGAAAGGAGCGAGTGAAGAGGAGGGCGAGTAGTGAGCAGAGAAGCAAAACGACGTAATAGAGTACTAATTGCGAGACGGCCCTGTCTTGTGCGAGGTCTGTTAACCAGTTCCAGCCTGCCTCTGGTGGTGCATGTGGAAATGGACGATTCACGCCGTCAACGTCGACATCGGAGAGTAAGTTTAGTTACTTGTGTGCTACTTCGTCAGAGGCGTGTCGACCAGAATCCAGTCCAGTTTGGATATCAACGTGTATTATTCATCTGCACGGCTACCTGGCGCAATGGTAGCGCGTTTGGCTTCGATCGCCGACGGCACCAAAAGGTTGCAGGTTCGAGTCCTGCGGTGGTCATTTTTTAAATTTTTTATTTGTCTCGTCTGCCACGTGACCGCCCCACACGCGCGACCGGCGGTCGCGTTTCGACGCGGAGTAAGTCAGTAGCACATATCCGTCGTTGTCAGCCGCCAGTCTGTCCCTCCGTGACTGCCCCGTTTTGACGCCTGGACAAAGATGACGACCTTGCTACTCTCACAACATTCTTCCAATCCTTTGG
>JANFAI010000121.1:0-63383 GCA_024613185.1 Pisolithus microcarpus | reverse complement strand
ATAGGACTATCACTCCTTCACACAGAAATCAAATCAAAGTAGTAATATATTCAAATCCAAGTACTACCACATGATAACCTAATAGTACTACGCTTTTTTGCTAATAACACTACCTACTACACTTTCCTAATACTACTACTACTACACTTTTTCCTAATACCACTACACTTTTTGGCTAATACTACTACCTACTACGCTTTTTCCTAATACCACTATGCTTGTTTGCTAGCACTACTACACTTTTTCCTAATACTACTATGCTTTTTTCTACTACCACTACACTTTTGGGTAATCAAATGCATGGTAGTAGTGGGGTAATGGCATACACTACCCCATAGTAGGAATAGGCTTTTGTTTGGTCAGCTTTGGCCACTTGCACAAAGGCATGAGTTTTAGTGTCCACTATATCACATTTTGGGTATTTTTGTGACTTTGCAAAATTTCAAGGCATTAGTGGCTGTGCCCACTACACAACAATCCTAATGATGACTATGCTTTTTTGCTAATCACCATTACTTTACATTTCCTAGTCACACTACAAATGTTTGGTAGTCAAAAAAGCAGACACTACCCTACAAAATACTACACTTTTGGTAATGAAAATGGACACAACACTTTGCTAATCAAGCACTACACTTTTTAATACAGCTGTACACTACACTTTGCTAATCAAACACTACACAACACTACACTTACTTGGTAGTCAAAAAAGCGCCACAACACTACACTTTTGGTAATACTCATCTACACTACACTTTGCTAATCAAACACTACACAACACTACACTTAATTGGTAATCAAAAATGCGCCACAACACTACACTTTTGGTAATACAAATGTATACTACACCCTGTTAATCAAACACTACACAACACTACACTTACTTGGTAGTCAAAAAAGCGCCACAACACTACACTTTTGGTAATACTCATCTACACTACACTTTGCTAATCAAACACTACAAAACACTACACTTATTTGGTAGTCAAAAAAGCGGACTTTACTACACATTTGCTAATCAAAAGTCCACACAACACTTTGCTAATCAATTACCAATCAACACCGCACTTATTTGGTAGTCAAAAAAGCGGACTTTACTACACATTGGTGATCAAAAGTCTACACAACACTTTACTAATCAATGACTAATCAACACTACACTTATTTGGTAGTCAAAAAGTGGACTTCACTACACTTTTGTTAATACTCATCTACACTACACTTTGCTAATCAATTACTAGTCAACACTATACTTATCTGGTAGTCAAAAAAGCAGCTTTACTACACTTTTGCTAATCAAAACAATTACCACTACACTGATTAGGTAATCAAAAATGCGCCACAACACTACACTTTTGGTAATAAAATCTACACCACACTACACTAAATCTAATTGTATTTTGCCTCTATCTCAACCATTTTTGCAGGTATGGATGAGATAAGCATACCTCTGGGGTCCTCAAGTCAGGCACTACAACTTTCATTATGACATATTTGAAATCAATTTTTGAAGACATCAATTTTTGGCAGTATTTTGCATTTTTCTCACCCATTTTTGGGCATATCAATGAGATAAGCATATTCCCATGATCCTGTGATCCAGCTCTACAACTTTTATTATGACATCATCACTGTACAGCCACATTTTATTTTTGACAAACTGTGACCCCAACTCAAATTTGCAAATATCTCACCCAAAAAAGCAGATATTGCTGAGGTAATCATATTCCCATGGTCCTGTGATCATAGGCTACAACTTTTGTTCTCACTGGCTGTGCTTCTGGAAGGTCTGTGGTATTGGGGTGCTCTGGGCAATCTGTAGCACACTGTGGCAAGACATTACTGTGAGACTGGACACTCTGGAATGTTGTACAATCCTGTAGGGTATTGTGAATCACAACAAACTCTGTGGCATACTGGGGCATTTTTTGTGATTTTCTGATGTAGTGCGATGTCACAATCTGAGAATGGTGTGCCTAGTGGTGAGGAATTCCTTGTTGCTGCTGCAGACACTATGGGTACAAAGCATCCCCATTCATCCTTGGCTGGTTTCATCTGGTATGCAGGTTGGCCTATGGTTGGGTTTGTGGCTAGCAATTGCTTATGAGTAGCCCTCGTGGTATGTGGGTTGATACAGAGTGTGTTCATCAGCAAACTAGACGACACCTGGCCAGAACTGGCCAGAGCTGGCCAGACTCCCAGCTCACCCAGAAAGGTCCCCTCTGGCCAGGACAAGGTTCCAGAGTTCCCAGAATCCCAGCCCATCACCTCTGTCCATACTTTTACTACGCTTTTTTGCTAATGGCACTACCGTTTTCTGCTAATACAACCACTACACTTTTTTGCTAATGGCACTACTACGCTTTTTTGCTAATCCCACTACCATTTTTTGCTAATACCACCACTACGCTTTTTTGCTAATGGCACTACCGTTTTTTGCTAATACCACTACTACGCTTTTTTGCTAATCCCACTATGCTTTCATGCTAATAGGACTATCACCTCCATCACACAGAAATCAAATCAAAGTAGTAATATATTCAAATCCAAGTACTACCACATGATAACCTAATAGTACTACGCTTTTTCCTAATACCACTACGCTTTTTTTGCTAATACTACATACCTACTACACTTTTTCCTAATACCACTACGCTTTTTTGCTAATACTACTACCCACTATTACACTTTCTCACTAATGAAATAGTCGGTAGTAGTGGACTAATAGCATACCCCCCCATAGTAGGGAATTGGGCTTTGTTTGGTCGGCTTTGGCCGCTTGCACAAAAGGTGTGAGTTTTGGTGTCCACTATATCGCATTTTGGGGTATTTTTTGGACTTAGCAAAATTTCGAGCTATTAGTTGGCTGTGCCAACTACACAACAAAGCTAATCATGACTACGCTTTTTTGCTAATCAGCACTACACTACAATGCCTAGTCCCACTACAAATATTGGTAGTCAAAAATGGCGGAGTTTACTACACTTTTGGTAATACTCATCTACACAACACTTTGCTAATCAAACACTACAAAACACTACACTTATTTGGTAGTCAAAAATGCGGACTTTACTACACTTTTGCTAATACTCATCTACACTACACTTGCAATCAAAACACTACACCACACAATCACTTATTTGGTAGTCAAAAAAGCAGACTTTACTACACTTTGCTAATCAATAGTCTACACAACACTTTGCTAATCAATTACTAATCAACACTACACTTATTTGGTAGTCAAAGAAGCAGAGTTACTACACCTTTGCTAATCAAAACAACTAACACTACACTTATTAGGTAATCAAAAATGCGCCACAACACTACACTTTGGTAATAAAATCTACATTACACTACACTAATTGTATTTGCCTGTATCTCAACCATTTTTGCAGCATGGATTGAGATAAGCATACCTCTGGGGTCCTCTAGTCAGGCACTACAACTTTTGTTATGACATCTTTGAAATTTAATTTTTGAGATGTCCAATTTTTTCTGTATTTTGCATTTTTCTCGTCCATTTTTGGGCATATCAATGAGATAAGCATATTCCCATGATCCTGTGATCCAGCCCTACAACTTTTGTTATGACATCATCACTGTACAGCCACTTTTTGTTTTTGACAAACTGTGACTCCAACTGAACTTTGCAAATATCTCACCCCAAAAAGGAGATATTGCTGAGGTAATCATATTCCCATGGTCCTGTGATCATAGGCTACAACTTTTGTTTTCACTGTGGCTGTGCATCTGGAGTGTTGGAGGGTCTGGGATGGTCCGGGATGGTCTGGGAGGTCTGGAATCATCTGTCAAAAATTCTGGGAGCACTGGAAAGTGTTATGCCCCGCCCATCTAACCGTGTGGCCTGTCTGGTTCTCACCGTTTATTGGTGACTCAGTCTACACTGTCTTTCTGTTCTACTTCACCCTGGCATGTTTCGTTTCTCTTCTGTTTCTCTTACCGTTATACTTGTATCATAGTACGCGCGGTGGCACTGCCCCTAGTCATGTGTGAGATGCGACGCGTGGATCATGTGACCGACGCGTCTCTTCCCTTCCCCTGTCCTGGTGTGTGGTTACTGTACTATGTATTGGTTGTGCCCCTTTTCTCTTTCCGGCATGACCTCGTTTCTGTTGCCATCGACATCGGCTTCCGTAGCCTTTCGGCTCGGCTCATGTCCTTGGTTCTATTTCTATCCCTAGACTTCTTATGACTCCGCCTGACTCGATGTGCTCTTGCAGCGCCGATCAGTGGACAATCATAGGTCAGTCTTGTTGCTATGGTACTGCCTACTTACTGCAGAGCTATGCATACCAGTGCAGGTGACTCGACTCTGAGTCATTTCCCTTGCATGGTATTGCTTTTGCTTGCCTGCCCTCATGTATCGTAGGAGTATTTAGGGGCTGGTGGATCATTGTGATCCCCAGCTTTTAGCTACCTTGCAACAAACCTATTTCTTTCACTCTCTGTGATCGCTACTCTGGTCGACTGACTCGAGTAAGGGTTTGCCAAGTCCAGCTCAAAGTACCATCGCTGGCCAGGTCTCTAACTCTCGTCTAGAGGGTTTTCCTATAGACCACGACTCGAGTCTCGTTGTCTGGCACGGACTCTCATCGTGGCCTAACAGAAAGCTGGGGGGGAAACATACGGTTTGCTGAAGTTCAGTGTTTGCATGGCCATTTGGTGTTAGCCTGGGACAGTTCAACAGTTCTGCCCTTCTGCATCAGCAAAACCATCTTTTTGGCACAGAGGCCACAGTGCCACAGTGATGTCACAGCATCCTACAGTGCCACAGTGTCACAGTGTCACAGCACACAGTCAGGTACAGTGTGACAATTGTGTGAAAATACCATGTCACACAGTGCACAGTTCCCCACAGGCTCCCACAGAGTGACAGGCCTACAGACACACAGTGCTACAGAGATAGGGGCTTCCCACAGATGTCACTGTACAGCCATGATGTCATAATGAAAGTTGTGGGCCTGGATCACAGGATTGTGGGAATATGCTTATCTCATTGATATGCCCAAAAATGGGTGAGAAAAATGCAAAATACCAAAAAAATTGGATGTCTCAAAAATTAAATTTCAAAGATGTCATAATGAAAGTTGTAGTGCCTGACTTGAGGACCCCAGAGGTATGCTTATCTCATCCATACCTGCAAAAATGGTTGAGATAGAGGCAAAATACAATTAGTGTAGTGTAGTGTAGATTTTATTACCAAAAGTGTAGTGTTGTGGCGCATTTTTGATTACCTAATCAGTGTAGTGGTAATTGTTTTGATTAGCAAAAGTGTAGTAAAGCTGCTTTTTTGACTACCAGATAAGTATAGTGTTGACTAGTAATTGATTAGCAAAGTGTAGTGTAGATGAGTATTAACAAAAGTGTAGTGAAGTCCACTTTTTTGACTACCAAATAAGTGTAGTGTTGATTAGTCATTGATTAGTAAAGTGTTGTGTAGACTTTTGATCACCAATGTGTAGTAAAGTCCGCTTTTTTGACTACCAAATAAGTGTAGTGTTTTGTAGTGTTTTGATTAGCAAAGTGTAGTGTAGATGTGTATTACCAAAAGTGTAGTAAAGTTCGCTTTTTTGACTACCAAATAAGTGTAGTGTTTTGTAGTGTTTGATTAGCAAAGTGTAGTGTAGATGTGTATTACCAAAAGTGTCATGATGTGATGCATTTTTGACTACCAAATGAGTGTAGTGTTTTGTAGTGTTTGATTAGCAAAGTGTAGTGTTGTGGCACTTTTTTGATTACCAATTGAGTGCAGTGTTGATTAGTGTTTGAGTAGTTAAATGTTGTGTACACTTTTGATTACCAAAAGTGTGTGTGACTAGGAAATGTACAGTAGTATTGATTAGCAAAAATGCGTAGTAGTGATTAGCTTTTTGGACAAGTGAGCACAGCCACTAATGCCTCAAAATTTTGCCAAGTCCAAAAAATACCCCAAAACATGATATAGTGGACACTAAAACTCATGCCTTTTGCACAAGTGGCCAAAGCTGACCAAACAAAGGCCAATTCCTGCTATGGGGTAGTGTATGCCATTAGCCCACTACTACCATGCATTTGATTACCAAAAAGTGTAGTGGTATTAGAAAAAAGTGTAGTAGTAGTACCAAAAAGTGTAGTAGTATTAGCAAACAGGGTAGTAGTATTAGCAAAAAGCGTAGTAGTATTAGCAAAAAGCATAGTACTATTAGTAAAAAGTGTAGTAGGTAGTGTTATTAGCAAAAAAGCATAGTTGTATTAGGCTATTATGTGGTAGTACTTGAATTTGAATATATTACTACTTTTGATTTGATTTCTGTGTGACTGAGTGATAGTCCTATTAGCTTGAAAGTGTAGTGGGATTAGCAAAAAAGCATAGTAGTGTTATTAGCAAAAAATGGTAGTGGGATTAGGAAAAAAGCATAGTAGTGGTATTAGCAAAAAATGGTAGTGGGATTACAAAAAAAGTGTAGTAGTTGTACAGGACTGTACAGGGGGGACCTTTCTGTGGCACTGTGGGCACTGTAGTGGGCTGTCACAAGCTGTACAGTGCCATACAGTGACTAATGGTTTTGCTGATGTTTGTAAGGTTGTCTCTGCAGAGCCTGAACTACTGGGTAACTGTGGAGGTCAACCATGTGGATCTTGAGCTTGCTGATGGGTGGGACAGCATTTCATCAAAGTCATAGTACATATGGTAGCAAGAACTGTGGTAGTGTACTTCAAAATTCCAAGTCTACTGTGTCTGTGACCCTTGGGTAGGCTGGGGTAAACCCATGGTGTGTACAGACCCCTGCACCTGTGGGAATTACCTGTACCCTTGGGCCATGGTGTGAGTCAACATGTGGATCAATGGCAAAAACACCAAAAACCCAACACAAAGACAAATGCTGAGTTGGTGGTTTTCCTACATGGGCTTTGGCTCAAGGGATCTGTTAAAATAAAAATTGGGGGAGGGGTTCCATGCACCTAGAGAGGCTAGGGCAGAGGGGATTGGTGCTCCTGACAAAGGGGGAGCAGGGGAAGACTGACAAAGCAAAGATATTTGGCTCCTGTGAGCCTAGATGCGATGTAGGATGATGATGATGACAGAAAGTAGACCCTTGATGGAGCCTCAAATACTGCAGGAATGATGATGAAGGATAAGAGCTAAAAAGTGATGATGAATAGGCTTGATGATGAGGCAGATGATGGGTAAGCAGTTGGGTCTCTACACGGGGGACTGCATCCTATGCAGGGGACTGTAGCTTTTTTTATTGCTGTCGATGTATTGGTACTTTATATACAAAAGAGTAGCATAGCCTGTGGTAAACATAGAGCAATACTTTGTCATGGGTTCATAAGCAATTGGTAAAGGGATTGGTGAAGGATTGGTAAGGCATAGTAAGGCTTGGTAAGAATGAGTAAGGACAGTAAGTGATTGGTAAACAAAATCAGTAAGCATGACAAAGATTATCACTAATCTATTTGAAATGGGATGAATCATCAAAGGAATGGATGAATAATGTGAAAGGGGAATGAGTAAGCACACTGGTCACTGCTGATTAAGGGATATGACTGCAAATGAGTCAAGTTGACTCCTAGATCTGAGATCTAGATGGATTGGGGTAATTTGCTGTGCATCCAAATGAAGAATGGTGGGGATTTCTGCCAGGGGCCAATTTTGGGGGTCTCCAGGGTAGTCAGGGCATAGGACTTCACAACTTTCCCCCTTTCCTCCTCTCTGTAAAGTGACCTGCATTAATTGCAGCTAGCATTCTGGAGGGTTTGAGAAGGATGGGGGGCAGTCTTCTCCAATGAGAGCAGGGAGAAGTGTCTCAAAATCATCATGAATGTGATTGTATAGACTGGGTGACAGTAATTGGTATTGAACCTGTCACAATTTTGGAAGAATGAAGGATGAGATTGAGAGGTAGATGTTGCAGGGTATGGGAATGAAGGATCCATATGCTTCTTCAACTGGAGAGACCAATGTCATGCACCAAAGGTGTTTGGCAACATGAGCATGGACTCAAAAGCTGAATGATGAAGAACAGAGAAGCCTAGCCCTAATGCACAGAATGACTGGAGTGTCTAGCAGTCATCTGTTGCACAAGAACCACCCTTAACATTAGGGAAGAAACCACTCAAGCACCAAATAAAAGTTTTTGAGCACCAGTTTATGGCATTCTAATTTTTCAAATATCTTGGTCATTTCTAAAGATATCAACATCATTCCCATGCTCACTGAAAGCCCTTGACCATGCCATTCTGCCTTCCAAATATGGTGACAATCCTCACCCTCCACAATTTTCTGCACCATTTCTGCCAACAAATGCCCATTTTGCCAATCTTTTTCATAATGGCCACCTCTTTGACCATCTCTTTGCTTGTGCCCTATGCTAGGGAGCATAACTATGAGTATTTGCCAGGAATCCCCACTATCTTTCACCCTGAAGCCTCCTGGTTCATCCCTCCCTCATCCATGACCTCCCATCCTATTACTTTGGGACAGTGCATTCTCCTTGTCAGTCTAATATCAAGGAAGACTTTCTATGGTTGTCTCAGGTCTGTTGTCAGGCTTGAAAAATCATATGTGGTTGTTTCAGTCTCTCCAGTCAAAGAAGCATATGGATCCTTCATTCCCATGCCCTGCAATGTCTATCTCTCAATCTCATCCTTTGTTCTTCCAAAATTGTGACAGGTTCAATACCAATTACTGTCATCCAGTCTATCTGATCACATTCATGATGATTTTGATGTTGTGACATAAACCACCACAGTGGTACACTAGACTTTGTGTGCGAGTTTTACCTGCTTACATAAGCACTTAGAGCACACTTAGTAGCGCTGTTTCTTGTGCTGTTCCCTCAGTAGTTGTGCCACTACTGAGGGTAAGTCCATATATTCATTCCCAGTACTTACTTACTGAAGTCCTGTAGCTGCCTACAGGTATACTAATATCATTAGTAGTTGTGTCACTACTGAGGCTGCCTACAGCTTCCTCTCAACATTTGAGACACTTCCCCCCACTCTCATTGGAGAAGACTGCCCCTCATCCTCCTCAAACCCTCCAGAATGCTAGCTGCAATTAATGCAGGTCACTTTACAGAGAGGAGGAAAGGGGGAAAGTTGTGAAGTCCTATGCCCTGACTACCCTGGAGACCCCCAAAATTGGCCCCTGGCAGAAATCCCCACCATTCTTCATTTGGATGCACAGCAAATTACCCCAATCCATCTAGATCTCAGATCTAGGAGTCAACTTGACTCATTTGCAGTCATATCCCTTAATCAGCAGTGACCAGTGTGCTTACTCATTCCCCTTTCACATTATTCATCCATTCCTTTGATGATTCATCCCATTTCAAATAGATTAGTGATAATCTTTGTCATGCTTACTGATTTTGTTTACCAATCACTTACTGTCCTTACTCATTCTTACCAAGCCTTACTATGCCTTACCAATCCTTCACCAATCCCTTTACCAATTGCTTATGAACCCATGACAAAGTATTGCTCTATGTTTACCACAGGCTATGCTACTCTTTTGTATATAAAGTACCAATAGGTCAACAGCAATCAAGCAGCTACAGTCCCCTGTGTAGAGACCCAACTGCTCACTCATCATCTGCCTCATCATGAAGCCTATTCATCATTGCTTTTAAGTTCTCATCCTTCATCATCATTCCTGCAGTATTTGAGGCTCCATCAAGGGTCTACTTTCTGTCATCATCATCATCTTACATCACTTCTAGGCTCAGAGCAGCCTACTACCTTTGCTTTTTCAGTCTTCCCCTGCTCCCCCTTCATCAGGAGCACCAATCCCCTCTTCCCTAGCCTCTCTAGGTGCATGGAACCCCTCCCCCAATTTTTATTTTAACAGATCCCTTGAGCCAAAGCCTGCATAGGAAAACCACCAACTCAGCATTTGTCTTTGTGTTGGGTTTTTTTTGGTGTTTTTGCCATTGATCCACACATCAACTCACACTGAAACAACCACATATGATTTCTCAAGCCTGACAACAGACCTGAGACAACCATAGAAAGTCTTCCTTGATATTAGACTGACAAGGAGAATGCACTGTCCCAAAGTAATAGGATGGGAGGTCATGGATGAGGGAGGTGTTGAACATTCATGTGATAACTTGGCTATATTATAGATGTGGAATACTGGTCATGTGACAAAGGAGTTCCACTACATCACAGGTGCTATTCTTATGAATACAGGAGAAAGTGAGAGATCCTCATATAAGGAAGGTCCTCATACTTACAAGAATGGTAGTTTGTAGGATGATGCAATAATGCATGGTCCATGCACATCTAAAGAGTATATATACACTGTACCTCTGTACAGATACGAATAAGACTCGAGCTCACACTCTTACCACCTACCAAGTCCTTTACACAAGACCAAGGAACCAACTGAATCAATAAAGGCAAGTGCTCAGCCATAAAGTCCCTTGCCCCCATAGTACCACCTCTGCACAATAGGTTATGAGCCCTGCCTAAGGGTTCTTAACATTAAACGTGCATTTTTTCTTCGAGAGAGATGTTGTGAGTCGACATGTGGATCAATGGCAAAAACACCAAAAAAAACCCAACACAAAGACAATTGCCGAGTTGGTGGTTTTCCTACGCGGGCTTTGGCTCAAGGGATCTGTTAAAATAAAATAGGGGAGGGGTTCTGTGCACCTAGAGGGGGCTAGGGCAGAGGGTATAGGTGCTCCTGACGAAGGGGGAGCAGGGGAAGACTGAAAATGCGAAGAGAATAGGCTGCTCTGAGCCTAGAAGCGATGTAAGATGATGAAGATAACAGTAAGTAGACCCTTAATGGAGCCTCAAATACTGCAGGAATAGAGATGATGATGAGGGGCTTAAAAGCGACAATGATTGGGCCTAATGATGATGATGATGAGTGAGCAGGTAAGTCTTTACACAGGGGACTGCTTCCTATGCAGGGGACTTGGTAGCTGCTTGATTGCTGTCGACGTATTGGTACTTTTTTATACAAAAGGTAGCGTAGCCTGCAGTAAATATGGAGCAACACTTTGTAAGTGATCTGTAAGCAATTGGTAAGGGGATTGGTAAAGGATTGGTAAGGCTTTGTAAGGATGAGTAAGGACAGTAAGCAATTGGTAAGTAAAACCAGTAAGCATGACGAAGATTATCACTAATCAATTTGAAAACAGAATGAGTCATCAAGGAACGGATGAATAATGCGAAAAGGGGAATGAGTAAGCGCACTGGTCACTGCTGATTAAGGGATATGACTGCAAATGAGTCATAGTGACTCCTAGATCTAAGATCTAGATGCATTATGGTAACTTGCTGCGCGTCCAAACGAAGAATGGTGGGGGTTTCTGCCAGGGGCCAATTTTGGGGGTCTCCAGGGTAGTCAGGGCATAGGATTTCGCAACTTTCCCCCTTTCCTCCTCTCTGTAAAGTGACCTGCATTAGCTGCAGCTAGTGTTCTGGAGGGTTTGAGGAGGAGGAAGGGCCATCTTCTCCCATAAGAGCAGGGAGAAGTGTCTCAAATTCATCATGAATGCGATCAGATAGACTGGATGACAGTAATTGGTATTGAACCTGTCGCAATTTTGGAAGAATGAAGGACGAGATTGAGAGGTAGACGTTGCAGGGCACAGGGATGAAGGATCCATATGCTTCTTCGACTGGAGAAACTGAAACAACCACATATGATTTTTCAAGCCTGATAACAGACCTGAGACGACCAAAGAAAGTCCTCCTCGATGTCAGACTGACAAGGAGAACTCGCTGTCCCAAAGTGATAGGATGGGAGGTCATGGACGAGGGAGGGATGAACCAGGAGGCTTCAGGGCGAATGCTAGTGGGGATTCCTGGCAAGTACTCGTAGTTATTCTCCCTGGCAAAGGGAATGAGCGAAGAGATCGTCGAAGAGGTGGCCATTACAATAAAAAGTGGCGAAATGGGCGTTTGTTGGCAGAAATGACGCAGAAAATCGTGGAGGGCGAGGATCGTCACCAAATTTGGTAGGCAGGATGGCGTGGTCGAGAGCTTTCTGTGAGCGTGGGAATGATGTCGATATCTTTAGAAATGGCTGAGATATTCGAAAAATCGGAATGCCGTAAACTGGCACTCGAAAACTTTTATTCGGCGCTTGAGCGGTTTCTTCCCTAACGTTAAGGGTGGTTCTTGTGCGACGGATGACTGCTAGACACTCCAGTCATTCTGCGCATTAGGGCTAGGCTTCTCCATTCTTCATCATTCAGCTTTTTGGGTCCATGCTCACGTCGCCAAACACCTTTGGTGCGTGACAGCGGTAAGACGACTGAGCTGGTTCATAGAGTCCGGCTGCAATCTTATCCCGAAGAAGCTGTATGACTCGGTCTCGGATACCGGGGGGGATCGGAATGTTACGATATTCCCATGGTTCGTGGGGGAGGACAGGGATTATGTAAGGTGTGAAGTAGTCAGATCTGAAATTGCCTCGTTCTGATTCGTCAAAGGCTAGCGCACGTTCGTTTAGCTTCATAATGTGGCAAAAAAGTTTTTCCTCTTCTGGCCACAGGAAGTTGTCAGCATTTAATTTCATGGAGTCCAAGCGTTCCTTGGTAAGCTTCTTCGTGGGAATGAAAGTGGGGGGGTGAGGCGAGAGTGGAACAAGTGATTTGAGGGGGTCTTCTGGGAATCGGCGATGAACGTGTGCGTCTTCTGGATAAACGCCTGGCACAGGCTTGACTTTGCGGTCAACACATTTATAAGCGCCATATACCGAGCGTACACTGTTGTCGTCTGGGTTTTCTGTATCTGTAACAAGAGAGCGTCTAAAACGTAACAAATCAAGGAAATCAGAGAAAGAAAAAAAGATTTTTTGTGGCTTTTTGTTATTTTGAATAGATAGCGAGTCTGAGAATGTCAGGGGTCTGGATGGCGAAGGAGAACACAAAACGTTACAGTAAAAGGATTTTTCGAAGCATTGAACCGAAGAGAGCATAGTAGGTGGTGGTACAGGAGTATCAGAGCGAAGAATTGTCTGTGGATTTAGGAGTTTAATGACTTCTCGGTCAAAGTGAGCAGAACAAGAAGTACAAGGAGAAGCATATGAATCAAGAGAGAAACAGTAAGTAAAATCAGGAAATTCAGAAGATAGACTCATCAGAGGGCCAGGATGAAGTCTGAAATCGAAAGGAGTCGGAACCAAAGATATCCTGGTAAAGTTGGTGAGCGGTACTGATAGTTGGTGTATTGGAGGGAGTAGGGGAGTAACTTGGGTAGGAAATGGCTTCAAATGGGGGTGGATGATGACTGGCTGAGACATGATTGATAGTATGGGCAAGGAGGGGAAGACCAGGTGGGGTGTAGGATTGTGACACATCAACAGTGCTAGATGAGTCTCCTAGCTCGTTTACCTCTGGGTCTTGGAGTTGAGCTACCCATCCTGTCAAGGTACGATGCAGGGAAACCTGGTTATAAGATCCTGGCATGGCAATCTTCTCTCCATCGTCCATAATGTCGGGGGCATGTCCAGGGTCTGGAGGTGGTACTGGCATGATGAGTGCATGATTGGGATGATGGAAACGCGAGTTAGCACCCAGTTCAAACATGTCCGATAGAATGGGAGACAGAGTGGCAGGCAGATGGTCAAAATGCGATGATGGGTGATGGGATGCTTCAACATATGGGGGACAACCAATGATACTCATGAAAATGAGGAGGTCTGGACCTTCTTCATCTGCTTCTTCCCTTGTAATCCTGTCGATGAACTGGCATCCTTGGAAAATGGGGCCTAACTCGAGCAACTCTTCTTCTCCAAGACCATCAGGCAAGGATACATGGTTAGTCAAAGTAAGATGCAGCATCATCTCACTGAAAGATATGGATTCTCCAGGTAAGTCATCGAACATTTCAGAGGCGATGCAATGAGAGGTGCAGTGAAGGGGGCAGGAATGTGATAGATCAGGTTCAGGGGGTGGATTATCGACCTGAAACAGGAGTGAAGGCTCAGATAAGTCGGTTGGAGGCACTTCGAGATAAGTGGGTTCAACAGGAGGTGAAAGCGAGGGATCTTGGCCTTCAAGGGTCCTGGTATTTAACTGCGAATGAGGGGATGGGGGATCTGGATTATCAGGAGGATCAGGGGATAGGATGGGATCGTTGGGAGGTGGACTTCGATCTGCAGGATCAGAGCGAGGATTGGGATAGAAGCGAACATAAGCAGAGCCACTGTATTCATCACGATCATTCCATGGGGAACCAGGAATGCGCTGCACAAAGTAGGTATGCAGTAAGAGGAAGTCCTGATAGTAGTGGTCGTCCTGATCGATGCCTCTCTGACCAGCAAGGGCATAATCCGAGTCGAAGTAGACATGGAAGAAGTTAGGGTATTGACGAGTAAGTCCTGTGAGAAGTGCAGTGAGGGACTGACGCTCTTCCCTCCTAATCTGATGTCGAAGTGCAGCAACAGTAGGATCATCTCCCAGCCCATTTGACTCAGTGGCCTCTAACTCCTCAGTGAGTGCATGCAGAAGATTCGAAGGCGAAGGGCTGGATGGTGGGGCAACAGTGATGATAGGGATGGGATGGAATTCTGGAAGTTCAAAGGTGCCATTTATGCCATCTGAGGTCGAGTTTGGATACAGGAGAGTCGATGTGGGTGTCTCAGAAGGTGGTGAAGGTGGTTCAAAGGTAATAGGCGATCCAGTAGCAGGAGAATCAGGCGATGACTGTCCTGTGAAGGTCCCAGTGTCTTCTTCAAAGCTAGAAGGCTGGAGAGTAGCCATGAGGGTAGTAGCAGTCGGTTCAGCAAGCCCTTCAGTGACACAGAGTTCGAGGGGATGATCTTTGTCAGATCCAAAGACTATGAAAGTTGCAGAACCTCTCTCAACGATGCTGACAGCATTCCCATGTGCCCAGGGGCGTCCTAGAAGCAAATCAAAGCCTGCATCGATGTCAGGGGCAACAAATAGATTGGTCCAGGTCCTGGCAGCACCACAGAAGAGCGGTACATCTTTGATTAGACCAGTGAGCATTGATACTCCACCATTGGCATCTTTCATATTGATGCTTCTTGAAACATCGATGGGCATCTGAATGACAGATTGTGCTATACTTGATTTGACCACATTAAGAGTGGAGCCTGAGTCGATGACAGCTGTCACCTGTCGACCATTACAGGTGAGATTAATTGTGATCAAGGGACTAGATGTCAAAGCAAGATAAGATGCGATCGGAGGTGTTCCATCGACAGCTCTAACTGATTGAATGATGGGTTGATGCTTGTACCTGATGAGTTCCTGAAGATGATGGGATACATCCCTTGATGCTCCAATAACTTCCCCCAATGAAAGAGTCATAGGGGTAGCTAGAATGCGATCCACAATGGCCTTTGGGTCTGCAGACTGAGATAGTGGTGAAGTCATGGCAGCAGTAGGCTTGGACTTCCTCCCCTTGTCAGCAGGGGAGTCAGAGGCTTGATGCGAAGGTTTATTGATGGATTCATCCTCCATGATGGCATCATCATCATTCCCATCAAAGCCACGACGATGGACATCGACAGGGACAAAGACAGGGGCCTGTGGCACAGTGATGGTGGCATGTGGCTGTGTGACAGGTGTCAGATCAGCTCGCTTTGATGGCTGATGAATAGGGGCTGATGGGGGATCGACAGTGGCTGATGATGGCTTAATAGGTGACTGAGGCTGATTGACAGGTGTCGATGAAGTAGATTGCTTCGGAAATTCTCTCTCTTTGCCCTTCCCATGTGACCGAGGTGGGAGGAGCACTCCATCGAAGACTTCCCTGCGCTTATCCTTCGAGATTTTGGCATTTCTTTCTGCAGCAGCAACAACAGCTTCATCTTCCAATTCATAGATCTCTGCTCCAAGATATTCATCGGCTTCTTCATGGATAACAAAGTGGACAGTATTGGTGGGTTGGGTCACATTGACAGATCTCTCATAAGCCTGAAGGATCATTTCATCTCCATTCCTATAGATGCGCTGTCCATTGGGATATATGACTCGATGGTTGTCATCTCTCGCCAATGAACCCTTCTTGACAAGATCATTGATTGCATCGCAGCTATCTAGGCCATGTCCAGTGACTCCACAGCCAAAACAGACAATGGGTTTTCTTGGGAGACGTGCCTGGGATGAATTTGGACTGATAGGGGGCGCAGTGGAGCTAGGAACAGGGGCAGAGTGGAGTGCTGGGGGACGAATCACCTTTGCAGCATCGGGATCCATCTTGATGGCTCGATAATAGAGCAATGAGTAATCAGGATCATTTAAGGACATACGAGATAAGGATTTTATCAGGGTTTCGACCTCATCCTGCTTCTGAGCAATGCTTCCCTCCCTCTCCAGTGTCTCCAAGTGTTTCCTGGCTTCCTGGGAAGGTAGCAGTGGTCGAACACTCCCTCCTCTCGCATCATGCTGCTGTGGAGGGACATTCTCCTTCTCTGAGAGACTAGAGATGGATCGAGGGCCTAGGAGGTCAAGATCATCTGCATCGAAGCGATCTCGACGCAGGACTTCTTCTGCAGCCTTGCAGACTTCATCATAGGGGAAAGGTATGCTAACATCGAGGTTGGGGTCCTTCTGCTTGAGTCTGCCTTCTACAGAGCTTCGAAACAAAGGAGAAAGTCCAGCCCAGAAGTAGCGATCATGTTCATGTTCAGTGAGCTTTCCCTTGTGCTTCATCCAGCCTCCAACTCGAGTGAATTCTCAGTTATAGCCTCGGAAATCATGCAGGGACATGATAGGCTGATTCCTGAATCGCAGTACAAGAGATTTCAGGTCCCTCTCGAAGAACCTTTCGTCGAAGATGTCTGCATCGAAATAGCGAAGCAAGCTAGCCTTCAATCTGACCCAGTCTGGGGTATGAAAGTGAGGCATTCCTTCGATGATCTCTCTGACACGAGTATTGCAGTACTGGAGGATCGAGGTGACCATCTCCTGGTCAGTGGTGACATTATGGAATGTGCAGAGTCGCTCATAGTGGTCTAGGAAGGTTCGGACTCAAGAGCAGTCACCCTGGAAGAGTTCTGGAGATGATTTGGTGCCAAGGAGTGGCATGGTGAGGACAGAACGATTGGGATGAGCATTTGCAGCTGCCAGAGCATGCAATGGCATGGTTGGGTTTGCAGTAGTGGAAGACATAGTGGTGGATATGGGGGATTATGTCGAGGGAAAGTGGAGGTCAAATAGGTGAGCTTCAACGAGGTAGAATGGATGGTTATTTGCGAGGATGAGTACTTCGAGAGGAAAGACAATGTATGAGTCGTTTATGAAGAATATGAGATGGATTTCGAGCCAAATGTAACCACCCCTCGCGGTGGGCTCCAGATGTGAGTCGACGTGAGGATCAATGGCAAAAACACCAAAAAAAACCAACACAAAGACAATTGCCGAGTTGGTGGTTTTCCTATGCAGGCTTTGGCTCAAGGGATCTGTTTAAAATAAAAATGGGGGAGGGGTTCCATGCACCTAGAGGGGGCTAGGGCAGAGGGTATAGGTGCTCCTGACGAAGGGGGAGCAGGGGAAGACTGAAAATGCGAAGAGAATAGGCTGCTCTGAGCCTAGAAGTGACGTAAGATGATGAAGATAACAGTAAGTAGACCCTTATTGGAGCCTCAAATACTGCAAGAATGAAGAGGATGATGATGAGCTTAAAAGCGACGATGATTGGGCCTAATAGGTAGGAAATTGAGTGGGCAAGTAACTTGGCAAGTAGCTTGGCAAGTAGCTTCCTTTTTTTTTGCTGTCGACGTATTGGTACTTTATATACAAAAGGTAGCATAGCCTGCAGTAAACATGGAGCAACACTTTGTAAGTGATCTGTAAGCGATTGGTAAGGGGATTGGTAAAGGATTGGTAAGGCTTTGTAAGGATGAGTAAGGACAGTAAGCAACTGGTAAGTAAAACCAGTAAGCATGACGAAGATTATCACTAATCAATTTGAAAACAGAATGAGTCATCAAGGAACGGATGAATAATGCGAAAAGGGGAATGAGTAAGCGCACTGGTCACTGCTGATTAAGGGATATGACTGCAAATGAGTCATAGTGACTCCTAGATCTAAGATCTAGATGCATTATGGTAACTTGCTGCGTGTCCAAATGAAGAACAGTGGGGGTTTCTGCCAGGGGCCAATTTTGGGGGTCTCCAGGGTAGTCAGGGCATAGGATTTCGCCACTTTTCCCCCTTTCCTCCTCTCTGTAAAGCGACCTGCATTAGCTGCAGCTAGTGTTCTGGAGGGTTTGAGGAGGAGGAAGGGCCATCTTCTCCCATAAGAGCAGGGAGAAGTGTCTCAAATTCATCATGAATGCGATCAGATAGACTGGATGACAGTAATTGGTATTGAACCTGTCGCAATTTTGGAAGAATGAAGGATGGGATTGAGAGGTAGACGTTGCAGGGCACAGGGATGAAGGATCCATATGCTTCTTCGACTGGAGAAACTGAAACAACCACATATGATTTTTCAAGCCTGATAACAGACCTGAGACGACCAAAGAAAGTCCTCTTCGATGTCAGACTGACAAGGAGAACTCGCTGTCCCAAAGCGATAGGATGGGAGGTCATGGACAAGGGAGGGATGAACCAGGAGGCTTCAGGGCGAATGCTAGTGGGGATTCCTGGCAAGTACTCGTAGTTATTCTCCCTGGCAAAGGGAATGAGCGAAGAGATCGTTGAAGAGGTGGCCATTACAACGAGCAGTGGCGAAATGGGCGTTTGTTAGCAGAAATGACGCAGAAAATTGTGGAGGGCGAGGATCGTCACCAAATTTGGTAGGCAGGATGGTGTGGTCGAGAGCTTTCTGTGAGCGTGGGAATGATGTCGATATCTTTAGAAATGGCTGAGATATTCGAAAAATCGGAATGCCATAAACTGGTGCTCGAAAACTTTTATTCGGCGCTTGAGCGGTTTCTTCCCTAACGTTAAGGGTGGTTCTTGTGCGACGGATGACTGCTAGACACTCCAGTCATTCTGCGCATTAGGGCTAGGCTTCTCCATTCTTCATCATTCAGCTTTTGGGTCCATGCTCACGTCGCCAAACACCTTTGGTGCATGACAACGGTAAGACGGTCAGGGCGTAACAGATATAGTGGACACCAAAACTCACGTCTTTTGTGCAAGCAGCCAAAGCTGACCAAACAAAGCCCAATTCCTACCATGGGGGGGGGTATGCTATTAGTCCACTACTACCAACTATTTCATTAGCGAGAAAGTGTAGTAGTGGGTAGTAGTATTAGCAAAAAAGCGTAGTAGTATTAGGAAAAAGCGTAGTAGGTAGTAGTATTAGCAAAAAAGCGTAGTGGTATTAGGAAAAAGCATAGTATGTACTAGTGGTATTAGGAAAAAGTGTAGTAGGTAGTAGTATTAGGAGAAAGGGTAGTAGATAGTAGTATTAGGAAAGTGTAGCAGGTAGTGTTATTAGCAAAAAAGCATAGTACTATTAGGCTATCATGTGGTAGTACTTGGATTTGAATATATTACTACTTTGATTTGATTTCTGTGTGATGGAGTGATAGTCCTATTAGTGTGAAAGCATAGTGGGATTAGCAAATTAGCAAAAAAGCGTAGTAGTTGTATTAGCAAAAAACAGTAGTGGGATTAGCACAAAAGTGTAGTAGTGGTATTAGCAAAAAATGGTAGTGGGACTAGCAAAAAAGCGTAGTAGTGGTATTAGCAAAAAATGGTAGTGGCATTAGCAAAAAAGCATAGTAAAAGTATGGACAGAGGTGATGGGCTGGGATTCTGGGAACTCTGGAACCCTGTCTGGCCAGTCCTGGCCAGAGGGGGACCTTTCTGGGTGAGCTGGGAGTCTGGCCAGGTGATGTCTAGTTTGCTGATGTACAGGCAAAACCGGGACACTTCAGGCCTAGCACCCAGTATCCAAGTCCCAAAAAGTGATACTACAGACCCTATACAAGTGATAACAAGTGCACCACCTGTAAACACTCAGGATATGACCAGTGAAGCAGAGCCAAAGCCTCCAAACTCACTGGTTACCCCTGCAGCTGCAGATGCAGGCAGCATGCACACAGAAATGGACCAAACGAGCCCAGATCTTAAATTGGGCACTTGAAACGTTGAGGGGGGACACAGGAATGTTCAACACGACCCAAATGAGCCACTTGTCAACTTCAATCAGCCTCCGATGCCATCCAACAAGCCTGAAAAGCACTCAGTACATTTTGAGGCTCTTGCCTTGAAATTTGAAGAAACCATGGTTACAAACCCACCTGCCAGTCCATCAGAACGTTCTTGCACCCACTCCAAAGCCAGAGAATGGTTACATCGCCTGCAATGACTGAGTTCTCACCTGAAATTGCCCTATCAGCCAAAACCAGCACCCCAGCAGCTCAAGCCTCTCTATCTTACCCAAAATGGCTGCATTCTTGAATCTAACAGTGTCAGAGCAACACTATGGACCCACAGCCATGGAACAAGAGACAATGCAAGTGGAGGGAGCATGGTGATGGGGGTAGAAGGAAAATGAGCCCACTGTGAGGCTGTGGAGTCATGTCACAATGATCAACAACAGGCTGCTTACAAATCACGCATGCACAGCAACAAACTCGAGATACCTGACAAGGCCAGTCAACACCTTAATGGGACACCTCGGGGCCACTGCCGTCGCAAAAATATATCTATTTTATAGCTACAATGAAGAGGGCTAACATGGTATGGTTTATTTCTCAACTGGAGACTTGCTGAGGGAGCATGTTGGAGTTTTGTGACTTCTGAGTACAGCAAGCACTGCTTACATAATATGCCATACTCATAGCTTCATCTTTTTTCCTTTACACCTCAGACTCCATCCTAACTTGAAGACTGAGGTAATGTTCCTCCTTCTATACTATAGCCTATTTTCACTTATCCTTTGGGTAGTTCACACTCTTTAGGTTGGTTGATAGATATAGACTTCATCCTAACTCAAAGACTGAGTTCACACTCTTTAGACTCAAGGTCTCCCACTCTGCGAACATCTGTCAACAATATGCTCTTCAAGGAATTATCGTTCAAAATGGAGAAGACTGTCCTTTATTCAGATAACATGGGTGCTCACTTTATAGCTGAGAATCCAGTTTCTGATGGTTGCTCCAAACATATCAATATCCAGTGGCACTTTGTTCGGGAATGTGTCAAGGAAGGGTTGTTCACCATTGAATATGTCAATACAACTTGACAAAGGGCTGATGGCTTAACCAAGCCCTTAACATGGCAGAAGTTCAAAGAAAATCACTTGTCATTAGGGTTGTGTCCTAACCCGAATTAAAGCAAGGGGGAGTGTTGAACATTCATGTGATTAGTGTTGCCACAGTTCGCCAAACCACCTCAAGCCGTTGGCCATAGCTCACTCAATTTACTAGCTATTAATATAATTCTTTTTGATTTGGGGGTTTTGAATATGGGGCTACAATCATGGGTACTTTTTTCGCTGACTAAGCTGCTCAATCCTGAATGGTTTGGGCCTCCAAACCAAACCGAGGCAACACTACATGTGATAGCTCAGCTATATTATAGACGTGGAATACCAGTCATGTGACAAAGGAGTTCCACTACATCACAGGTGCTATTCTTATGAATACAGGAGAAAGCAAGAGATCCTCATATAAGGAAGGTCCTCATACTTACAAGAATGGTAGTTTGTAGGATGATGCAATAACGCATGGTCCATGCACATCTAAAGAGTATATATACACTGTACCTCTGTACAGATATGAATAAGACTCGAGCTCACACTCTTACCACCTACCAAGTCCTTTACACAAGACCAAGGAACCAACTGAATCAATAAAGGCAAGTGCTCAGCCATAAAGTCCCTTGCCCCCATAGTACCACCTCTGCACAATAGGAGGGATGAACCAGGAGGATTCAGGGTGAAAGCTAATGGGGATTCCTGGCAATACTCATAGTTATGCTCCCTAGCATAGGGCACAAGTGAAGAGATGGTTGAAGAGGTGGCCATTATGATGAGGATTGGTGAAATGGGCATTTGTTGGCAGAAATGGTGCAGAAAATCATGGAGGGCAAGGATCATCACCATATATTGAGGGCAGAATGGCATGGTCAAGAGCTTTCTGTGAGTGTGGGAATGATGTCAATATCTTTAGAAATGACCGAGATATTCAAAAAATTGCAATGCCATAAACTGACACTTGAAAAATTTTATTTGGTGCTTGAGCAGTTTCTTCCCTAATGTTAAGGGTGGTTCTTGTGTGATGGATGACTGCTAGACATTCCAGTCATTCTGCACATTAGGGCTAGGCTTCTCCATTCTTCATCATTCAGCTTTTGGGTCCATGCTCACATTGCCAAACACCTTTGGTGTGTGACATTGGGTATGGGTATCATGTCCCAAGTACCCAGGGGTTACCCCTGTGGAACACTAGTCCTGGATGAAATTCAGAGTTTCAGATAGGATATTCCCCCCTGTTTTCATTTCAACAATAAAATTGGGTTTCTATGCTAATGAAAATTTGAAGTTGAAGCCATTGTCTAGGCAATGACAAAACAATAAATTCCTCCCTGACTCAAGTGTGAAGATAAAACTTGAAGTCTTGATGAGTGTGTTGTCAGCTTCAATACTTAATAATCAAACCAACATTTTGGACATTGCTACACAGTCATGCAAACTTGTAATTATCACACACAATCTCACAATTGGCCAGACTTTGAACTCTGTCACTGTGAAAATTTGATTATAATCTTAAAGTATTGCATTCATGTTTTCCACTACATTTTCCCCCATCTTCAATACTGGTGGCTGCATTGTGTAAATGGGATGTCGTAGCATTACCGGGTGAACACGCCGATGAGGTAATACCAGCTACCCAAAAATTAGGTTGGAGATCTGTGCACGCACTGCAGCATCCATTACTCCTTCTCGCATGCACACCCAATTGGCGTGACGCAGCAATGTGTGGATGAGTACACCACTGCAAATGGTTGATGACCCCTGGAGATACGACGGAGTCACTCACTGACATGCCCATCACACCGAGACGGGCAACGAAAACTAAAATAATACTCCTGCGACGACGAAGGAAAGTGAGGAGCGTGTACGCACCAATACTAGAAGGAGAGCTGACGTTGGCCGAATCGCAGCGGATGCGATGCCTCACAGCATGACATTAGCAGAAATCGCCGGCGGTTGGTTGACACGATTATTGTGATATTAATATTGATGTGGGGGAATGTCCCTCGGGATGATTTGCTCCCTGCGGAACGCTTCGCTTGAGAGTAACATGTAGGTCTCCAGGCTGGCAGACCGTGAAAACTTTGCTTCAGTGACGCTCAAAATCATGAGGCCCGAGACGACAACAATAGCAATAGCCGACTTGCGTCGTTGCAGGTGTGAGGCATGGTGCCAGATCCCCGTAGGATTAACCAGGTCTCGCCATAATGCCGATCCAGGCCCAAGTTGTCCCGCAGTTCCTTGCCTTGATCAGCTCCGAGGGCCCCGTTCCGCACTGCTTTCCTAGCACCCAAGCCAAACTCGGTCAACAAGATTTTGCCGGAGAAGACATGCTCCTTTGTCCGACAGACGGTCAGCAGTGCTCCATTTGCGACACACCAACTTGAATATCGAGGGACCTTGACCTGTGCTGCACAGCATCAATACTTCGTCTTGGTAAGCGAGTGCTTGAGCGCTTGTGTTCCGATTTTTCCTGAACCATTGGCACACGGATTGAACTCACGTGGCCCACTTGCTCTGCCGTTGGCAATGGCGTATACGGAACTAATCGCTAGGAGATCTCGACCTCAGCGTAAAGGACGTTCTTTTTTTGTCTTTTCTTCCCGTAACACCAATATCCAGCGGTCTTCTCATCGCTCGGGATCGGTTGTGAGAATTTGTAAGACTGGTATTTATCTGAAGTCGTTCTCGTGGTCCGGGCTCGAGAGGGACGATCCCCTTTTTTGGTAAGTGCGTCTGAGCGTGAAAAAAAACACGGGAATTGCCGTAACTCTCTTACCCGTTGTTTGCTGAGGGGAAAAGAAAATTTGTCGAGATCATATCAGGTCTATCGATCCGCTTTGATCACCTGCAACCTGCACATCCAACGTCTCAGTCGACCTACACAGCTAGTCGACGTCGAATAGAAAACGAAAGATGGCGTGAGTTGCTCGCCTGCAATTCCACATCTACCACCCCAACATCTGATTCCTTCTGCCTTTAGAGAAGAACAACTCCAGGATGTCCCCGACACTGAGATCGAGTCGAACTGGGACCAGGTCGTGGACAAGTACGTCTCGATGTATCTGTGACCTTTTTACTTGAGAAGGTTGATCGTCTTCCTTCAGCTTCGACAACATGGATTTGAAGCCGGAACTCCTCCGCGGCATTTATGCCTACGGGTAATTTCCTCCTCGAAGTGTAGTGATTTTATCACGTTGACTCCTTACTAGTTTCGAGCGTCCGTCCGCTATCCAACAGCGTGCTATCGTTCCCGTGATCAAAGGTCACGATGTCATCGCTCAAGCCCAATCCGGTACCGGTAAAACCGCTACCTTCTCGATATCTATCCTCCAACAGCTCGATATGAGCATAAAAGGGTGCCAAGCCCTCATCCTCGCGCCTACTCGTGAACTGGCTCAGCAGATCCAGAAAGTCGTCATCGCTCTAGGTGACTACATGAACATCGAATGTCATGCCTGCGTCGGCGGTACAAACGTTCGTGAAGATATGGCCAAGCTGCAGGAGGGTGTGCAAGTTGTCGTAGGTACCCCAGGTCGGGTATACGACATGATCAACCGGCGAGCACTCCGGACAGATCATATCAAAATCTTCTGTCTCGACGAAGCGGATGAGATGTTGTCCCGTGGTTTCAAGGATCAGATTTACGAACTTTTCCAGCTACTACCGAGTGACACCCAAGTGGTACTTCTTTCCGCCACGATGCCGGCCGATGTTTTAGAGGTGACGAAGAAATTCATGAGGGATCCTGTTCGAATTCTTGTCAAGAGAGATGAGCTGACCCTCGAGGGTATCAAGCAATTCTACATTGCAGTCGAAAAGGAGGAATGGAAGTTGGACACCCTTTGCGACTTGTACGAAACAGTGACGATTACGCAAGCGGTCATCTTCTGCAATACAAGGCGGAAGGTCGACTGGTTGACAGAGAAGATGCACCTTCGGGAGTTTACGGTTTCCGCTATGGTGCGTAACGGTGCAGCGCAGCTTTTCTCGTGATTAAACTGTTCGTCCTTCCCCTTCGGCCGGAACGTAGCACGGAGACATGGAACAAAAGCAGAGGGAGGTATTGATGAAGGAATTCCGGTCTGGATCGTCTCGTGTCCTTATCACTACGGATCTTTTGGCTCGTGGAATTGATGTTCAGCAAGTTTCGCTCGTAATCAACTACGATCTTCCGACAAACCGGGAGAACTACATCCACCGCATTGGGCGCGGTGGTCGGTTCGGACGTAAGGGGGTGGCCATCAACTTTGTCACGACGGAAGATGTCAGGATGCTGAGAGATATCGAACGTAAGCGTTGCTTACACAGATTCGAGTTGGACGGGTACTGAGGTTAGATCCGCTCTGGGCGCAGAATTCTACAACACGCAGATTGACGAGATGCCTCTTAACGTCGCGTGAGTATCGTTCGCACTACGCAGCAACTCGTCAGTCAGCTAATCGTATGCATCCAGCGATCTCATTTAGATTCATTAACGCAAGATTTCGTGATGTTGGAGCACTCTAATTGTGGTCACCATCGTGGAACACAGTCTTTGAAATTGTCTTGATTGCGGTACCGTAAAAAGTGATAGTCGAGCTGTATGGAGATCACCGTTTTCCTAGTCCTTCTTTCCTTTACATGTCGCGCGTTGTAAGTAGGAGCACTGTGGAACGACATGCCACACCCTTGCGGATATCGGCACCTCACCGGGTGGTATCAAATGAGCGTCTACTGAATTCATAAGACCGGTTCCACGCATAGCCTCAAGGGTGCCGTCCCCCGGGTCTCGTCGACGAGGCTGTACCCCTCGCTGTTATCAAATCTCACAGGTTTCCAGGTGTCGCGTACTTGTTTTTGTATTTTATATTTATATTTTTTCAACCCTCCCCTGCTGTCAGGATTACAGTAAACGCCTGTCTACCCGTTTGCCGGTTCTAAGCGGATACACTTCCCCCCCTTTCATCGCCTTGCCCGTACAACGCTTTCGCATCCGCAGTGCAGAACAGCCCAAGATTCGGTCTAGCCTCGCCTTGACCTCAACGGCAGCGGCTCGGCCTGGACGGGTGAAGCCTCTTCATACAAAGAAAAGGCAGGGGGGGCCCCTGCATGTCCCTTTCATCTCGATAGTCAAATCGTGCTCACTCCCACTCTCGCACCAACGCCTCGTTACCAAGCCACGAACCTGCCAGACTGTCCAGGCGCTGCCTCATACCAATCCTATATTGCCGTTGACAGTCCATATCATATCCCGTCAAAAAGTCGTCATGGTGAGTCTGCGCTTCGGATGAACCCCTCACCGCTCTTCCATCACTTTTTTTTCGTCCGTTTCCTTCGATCCATCTTCGTGTTCCTCTTAAATATCCTTTTTGTCGCCACTTTCTTCTTCACAATGGACACACGCTTGCTCACATACTACGTCTCCCAGACGCGTCGAGGAAGACTCAGTATATCCACTAGTCAATCTACAAATCATTCCGTCACGCCATCCAGCTCGGTTCTCATGACCGCTGCCACTTGGCCCGCAGCCTCGCCTGTCTCGCGAGAGACACCGTACGCTCTCCGTCCACCCAGCGCTTCTGAAATCCTCCCTCGACTGTTTGTCTCCGACCTCGCTTTCGCTGAAAACCCGGCCTCGCTCGCTTCACTGGGCGTCACTCACGTCCTCTCCGCCATGTGTGGCCACGTCGCCATCCCACATAACCCCCACCTTCAACACGTTCAGTGTGACCTCGAGGACCTCCCTTTTGCTGAACTCGTGGACAAGCTACCAGGGACGACGAAATTTCTCCGCGATGCACTGCGAGATCCCAATGCCCGCGTGCTTGTCCACTGCGTGGAAGGCGTCAGCCGCAGCACGTCCGTCGTCTGCGCGTTTCTTATCGCCGAGTATGGATATACCACTGAGCGGGCTATCCAGTATGTCAAGTCGAAGAGACGGTCTGCAGAGCCCAACTTCGGGTTCGTGCAGCAGCTTCGCGAGTACGCAAACAAGCTACAGCGACTATGAGAAGACAGGGTTACTACGCCACGCACATCATACCCTACCATACCGTTGCATCCAAGGACACGCACACCTATACAGCAGGGGAGCACAGCTACTATGAATCTCTCACGACCAATGTTTATGAAACGGTGGCGGCCTGGCAAAAGACCATGGCATTCGTGCCATCTGCAAAGGATGGCAGCCAGATGACTTCCTCTTTCCTTCCCGTCGGACACACGGACAGACACGAGGTTTCATTCGAGCACCGTAACGACATTTGCTTTTGGGCCAATGACAATTATCCTGTACCATGTATCCTCCACTCTATACCCTTCACGATTATATTTATGCCATTGGGGGTTTACTGCATACACAATGCTGCGCAGCTATGCGGCAATAGCAATAACCTATTCCTAGTCCGTCGTCCATTTTATCATACAAGATCCTATGTATAATGATCAATATAATATGTGCGGCGATACGATCCTCATGAGCAGCAGCCTTGCTTCCTCGTGCTACCTTCGCCAGTCCCTGCATTTCCGTCAGAAGAATTCGAGAGCTTCACTCCGGGCGACTGGACGTTGGGTAAAATGAACCGTGTTATAAACGGCGGGTGGGGAGGAACGGTAATTCGTGTCAGCACCTTGGCAGATGGAATCGAGATGACCCCCACCCTATTATCATCAAACACGCCCCGTTTGATCTTGTCCAGGATATCGCGCGCTGCTTCTTCAAATGCCCAATCCACGTTCCGACCCGATTTAGCACTTGCCTCCACGAACAGCAAGCCTTCTTCCTTCGCCCACCACTCAGCCTCCGCAGTCGGAACCTCCCTGCGCTTATGGTTGGCAGCCCCCTCATCGCACAGATCCACTTTATTGCCCACAAGAATACACGTCAGATGCGGGTCTGCATGCGCTCGTACGTCAGCTAGCCACGACCGTGCATCGAGAAAACCTGTGTGTCGGGCTCGTAGTAAGTAGGGGAAAATGCATTTATTGGAGAGAAAAAAAAGAAGCAGGTGGAAAAAGTCTCCTGAGATACACGCACTTGCACGGTTTGTCACATCATACACCAGTAGACAACCCGCGGCGCCGCGGTAGTATGAACGTGTGATGGATCTGAAGGACTCCGTTCCAGCAGTGTCCCAGCCTGATCATGTACGAATCGACCATTCATACAGACGCGTGAGATAAGAAAAGCGCGCGGTACGTGCCGCAAGTCAGTGGCCAGACTGTGGGAAACGCAGTAAGTGCGTAAAAGTGGGAGACGAACATTGCAGTTTGATGATCTTGCCCTCTTCCGGTATCTCTATTAGCTTTGATCCAAATTCGACTCCTAGCTGCATGAATCGCACATGGAGTACGATCAGTATCGTAACACGTGCGGTAGGAAGGGCTGTATAGATATGAAAAGAGTACCACGCACAGTTGGGTCCGGGTTGGAGAGAAAGCGTTGATCCGTGAGACGGACGAGCAGTGACGACTTGCCCACAGCCGCATCGCCTGGGAACGCGTCAATCAAAACGGTGGTCAAGGCTGAGCGGGCCTGCAGGTGACGGCCAACCTGTTATTATGAATTTGAGAACGTAGTGCCATGTTACACCTGACATTGTGGACGTCGTTAAACGTTTGAGCGGAAGAATGGAGGAGGCCATTGCGTCACAAACAATATCCTATGGGTCGTGAGTCGACCCGTCTCCGTGGGGGTCACAGCGGACATTCCCGGAAAAGTCGCTAATACGGTTGAGAAGAGCAGTTTGGGATTGCAACGTCTAACCACGATGAGCAGCGCAACCTGGCGAAATGTTTTCACGTATGTTATCGATGTCACGGGGAACAGGCTCACCGACTTACTCCACCTCTTCTTTCAGGTACAACAAGTACGCCCAAATCACTGAGCGGGCCGTTCGCCAGTCGTTGAAAGAGACTGAACGTGTCGCCGCTGAGAAGAGAGGGGTTACCGCTCTACGATACCAGAAGTGGGAGAACGGTGTGGGTGGTGCACAGGTATGAAATGCTTACCGCCCACTAGCATTGCATAGAACACCTAACACGTTCTCCAGGTATACCTGAACCCTGAAGAGGACAAGGGTCTCGGCAAGCCAGCCGTCTAAACCAAACTGCGTAGCTTGATATTCATTCCAAAAATGTCCCTTTAATACAGACATAAATTGTCAAAGCTGCCGACGAAACTGCCCCTCGCCTCTGCGGCCGGTGATGTACTCGCTGCATTTGAACAGTACGAGTGCTCGTTTGGTCTGTGCACTGATCGCCGTACATACGTTCAGGTCTAGTGGCCGGTCAAACTTTGGCCTCTTCCAACTCGTTCGCTCGGCATTCACAGATCACCCTTAGTGCTAGTGACACCCAGCGTTCCAGTTATGTCTCTACACCGTGGTAACCGAGTGATGTCGCTTTCGTGCGTCGCAAATCGCTTGGTTTTCCGCCCACATCAAATATGTCGTACATTCATTTCCGCGCCTCCACCTCTGCGATCCCCCGTATTGACTCAAGCGAGGCGTCATTACAGCTATGGGCTGTCCACAATGTTGATGCGGTTGTGATGGTTATGTATACACTTTGACATGTTTACCAACCGGCATGTAGGACTGCTTTCGTTCCGTTCTTACAGAACCAACGGGTGTCATAAATGATTGCAGTCTGCAGAACGAAACGAGACCAATGTCCACCTGGTGTGCTTGTAGGTCCAATATTTCCCAGTCCGTCCGAACTGCAGCGCTAACAAGTGAAGTCCGGACGGACACACGTCACCCATGGCCACGATCCGATATACATATGGTTACCTCTTCTCCGATAACCTTATTTCCTTGGCATAGTGAGAGACAGCAACGAACCAAGGGAAGTGGAAGAATTGATGATAATACGTGGGCAAAAGGTTCATTCCAATCGACCAAACAGCATGCTATTACTTGTGCGTGACAAAACCTTTTCCAGAATACCCCTCCGACGATATACCTGAGGATGAGGGTGGAAGAGAGAGCGTCAACTACGACCAAGGGAAGTGGTACGATCGGAAGATTCTCGCATACCTGTAATAGGGTTAAGTTTTGCTTCGCGTGCCCGCTCGTTGGATGCTTCTTCCCATTCACGGTTGAGAGTCTTGGGTGGAGGTGGAGCTATATATGCATTTTTTGTACAAAGCACAAAAAGTAGAGCCAGCGCGAGAAACATTGTTCAGCGGTGGTGACGGGGTTGCAAAGTATAAAACGGAAAAATGACGTACCGAACGACCTGATAGCGAAATAAATTATCGCAGCAACGCCGATGAGACCTGAAGTCGCGAAGAATATCTTGAGTCCTTGACCGGGAGGGGAGACCGGAGCTCGAGGCCCATGAGGTCCGAAAGCGACGTAATAGGCTATTCTCAAGAGAGATATCCGGTAACATCACCACGCAGGCGGAGAAACACGTCGTTCGGACATAGGAAAAATGACGCTGTTAGAACCACGGAAAACGGAAAAGAGACGCTCAAGCGTGAGGTGAACCCACGCACCGGCTTTCTTTTCATCGATAGACAGCTGTTTCCAGTCTTTTCTCTGCAGCTCCTCGAGTTGTCGGTGTACGAGGGCCTGGTCGCCCTTGGACATTCGCTCCCACTGTGCTTCCACGTTCGAAAGTGGGATGGCAGATTGGGAGGGTGCAGCTGTCGGCGACACAGGTGCGTGTGCGGCAGTGGTGAGACGACGCAGTGCAACGCGCTGACTGGCCAGGCGAATGGCTTGCATGGGTGGAGCAGGTCGGGCGTGGTAAGTTGGATTGTCAGAGAAAGAAAATGCCGCAACGGATATTGGCGGGGCAAGGCGTGGGAAGCTACAAATTCATGCACATCGGTGTTGGTCGGCTGCCACCGGGTCGCACTCTCGGAATTCACACCACCCAGGGGTCAAAACAAGTTGGCCATTACACTCCCAGTACACAGTCCAGAGAGACACCAAAAAACAGTTTTTGCGAGGTGAGACGAGAAAAAGAAATGAAGAGGACATCGAGGAAGATAATGTGACAGATGAGGCAATTTAGCAATACAGGGATATCATATCATCTCGCTCAAGCACCCTCCACAGGGGCTGCAGTTCCAGGGCAGTCGCGGGAAATATGTCTAAACACAGCGTTAACTAGCACAATGACACACAACATCCCACTTACCCCTCCGAGCCACAAGTGTAGCAAGCACGCCTCTGAGGTTGAGGGCAGTCCCGGCTAATGTGACCCTAGGGAGACCCACGACAGCGTCAGCGGGGTACTTACCGCCTGCAGAGACCGACTCACCATTCCAGAGCAGTTATAACACTTGGACCCCTGTACACAGTCCCGAGACAGGTGACCCACACCCCCGCAAGAGTAACTGTCAGGATATATGTCAGCGTTCCGCACTCATACACACAAGAACAACATATTACCAAGTCTTCCCGCCGCCGTAACCGCCAAAGCCTCCACCGGCATAACCAGCATTGCCGCCGGCACCCTCAGGGCATGCACGAGCGATGTGGCCAACCTTCCCGCAACGGTAACATTCCGTGCCAGAAGATCCGAATCCACCACCGTAGCCACCATTGTTTTGAGAGCAGTCACGGGACTTGAGCGCGTGAGTCCAAGCAGCGGCCGAAAAAGAGTCGGACAGCGTACGATATGCCCTTCCAAACCACATTTGTAGCACGATTTCGCCTTTGCTTCCATGGAACAATCACGAGAGACGTGGCCCTCCATTCCACCTACACGACAGGTCGTCATCCAGCTGGTCAGACACAAGTCCACCATCGAAGGTCAGAGAAACCAACTTACAGTTGTAACTGATACACGCCGAGCGCGAGATGAGCACCATCCCCAACACATCATGCGGCGATCAAACATTACCATGTGGGTGTGCCAGCCTTGGGACAGTTTGCAGCTTGATGGCCGACTAATGTTTGAGTGTCATTCGGAAAAAGTCAGTCGTTTTGCGTGAGGTAAAGTGCGTCAGAAAATGGTGTGAGACCGGTCACAATAAAGACGCGTGAGCAACGATAATGTATTGCATTGCGATTGGAGTGGTCGGGACGTGAACACATATGCGTCATCGGTAACATATGAGGGGTGAATTAAAATAAAAAATGAACACAGCGGTCCACGTCAGCACCCCACCGCAAGCGTAGAATGAATCAAACGAAGGAGAGTAGACAAAAGGCGACTATGTCGCGAGAAATGATCCCTTCGCCAGGTAGACAAAGAAGTGGGTGAACGAACAACACGAAAACGCTACGCACAGCCTCCACAGTTGAAACATCCTCGAAGGGCAGACATTCTTCTTTCGACGAAATGTGTCCTGAAAAGACGAGGAAGAGGTCATTAGGGGAGGTCGGGATCATGCACTCGAGCTCCTCCTGCGCGGGTCAGTCGTGACTCGTGCGAGAGGGGCTGGTCAATGAGTAAAGAAATGACGGTACACATACTTGTACTACGCAGATGGTGGTGGTTTGAAGTCAAGGGGTTAAAGACATGTCACAAGAAAAAAAAAAGTCAAGATGCCATAATCAAAGCCAATCTCGCACACGTGGTAAACACGTGCCCGCAAAGTACTAATCCCCGACTACCACTGACACCCGACTCCTTACAAGTTGGAGTTGTCTGCCTTCACCGCCCGCTTCTCCTTGTCATCCACGTTGTCCTCCAACTCAGCTCGCCCTATCGTCGCCTTATTATCCACCAGCGCATGTAACGCAATCACGGCCCTCAACAGACTGCTCAAGTACACCACCAACAACTCGTCGTTCGTACTCGACGTGAAACTCTGCGTCAACTCCGCATCACCGAGGTCAGGTAACAAATTCAGCGCATCTTGGAGATGGTATATGATTTGATGGTTCACGGGTAATTTGCCCTCTGTCACATCAAGGAGGTAGGTGTGGATGTCTCCTAGCCGCGACTGTAGACCTTGTAAGGAGGCGAGCTGTTCGCTCACACGCGTCGCAAGCGTCGTCGTCGTCGAATCCTTGATGTCCCGTAAGAGATGTTCGACTCCGATTTCCTCGGCTTCTTCTGCCTCGATGGCCGAAGGGACGTGTAGAAATGTTTTTCGTGTTTCCGTACCGTCCTGGCAAAGCGGTCGCCACGTCTCAGGAATGATGGCTGCACGACATCTACATCGGAAATCTTACATCTTTGATCTCTTCCACCGCATAGTATGCATCCGTGGGGATGCCGACAGTTTCTGGTTGCACGTCGATAATGACCATGACTGGTTTCGCAATGAAACGTTTGAACAAGTCATTGATTTCCTGATCCGAAGCTCGAAGTTTCGGGCCTGTGTGATACCACCCAATCATCCGTTCTCGAGCTGCACAAGCACAGCACACCCACGTTCAACCGATGATATAACGGGATTGAAAGGTAAAAGACTCACCGTTGACCTTCCTGAACATATCATACATCCCCTCTATGTAATTATGATCCAAAAACCACGTCTTGCTATCCTTCTCGTCTTCTTCAAAAGGGATCGCGAATGAATTGGCGACGTTGACGGTTTTGCCATTGTCTTGTCCCAAGAGGACACCGACGACGCGTTTCGAAGATGTACGTGAGACGGACCGGGCATGATGGTCTGTCACGGAGAGAAGGACAAGTGGATGGACGACTAAGGTAGAACGGGAAGGTGGTCAGGGTCCTGCTATTGAACATGAACCGGTTATACTCACCCACTGTGGTGCTTAAAGCTGTCAACTATGAGTCGAAATAAGACGGTCACGATCTCTTCATTCGAAGAACTACGACAGGATGAGACTTACCATGATCGAGAAGTAGCGTCGCTCACATGTAGGACTGGTCGACTTACGCGCGTCCTTGTTGACGGATGTTTGGGCCTGCCCCCTAAAAACTTACAACAACATCTGCAAACTACCTGATAGCCCAAAGCAACACAGGAAGGGGGCCGAGACAAGCAGGAAAAGAGTGCAAGCACCATGCCCTCCGCAACTGTCAACGGTATAAATGCAACCTCTACCACGAACGGAAAGGCCATTAAATCCAAAAATCAGCTTCGTCGGCTAAAGGCCAAGCAAAAGAAAGTCGCTGCTGCTACGGAGACGACTTCCGTGCGTCACCTTCACTCTTGGTTGCAAGGGCGGGAGCTAATTCTGTCCTCATTTCCCTTCATGTTCTCATTGCAATTCAGGGAGCCAATGATGGCCGGGTGAAACGCGAACAGGCGCCGCATGACGATGAGGAGAATGTCGAGTACGTCGTTGAGCAGTTGGACGTGCAGGACCCGACACTCGAAATCTTCTCCGACATCTTCGCTAAATTCCAGGTTGTATCTGAGGTCCAAGTGCGTCCGTTTCGCCTTTCAACACTCGTCGTACTGAACGCTGTCTTTTCCACCACCGAAATATAATTAGGAGAAAGACGTTCAACCATCCAAAGGCGAGGTTATCTACTCCGACGATGACATGGCTTCGGACGAAGGGTCAGATGTAGAAGCAAAAGCCAAACCACTTTCCAAGAGCAAGCGGCGAAAGATGGCACGGTTAACGATCGCCGAGCTGAAACAATTGGTGTCCAAGCCAGAAGCCGTCGAATGGACGGACCCCACCGCTGCGGATCCGAGGCTACTTCTCCACCTCAAGACATACCGTAACACCGTGCCTGTTCCTGCACACTGGAGTGCCAAGCGTGATTATTTGCAAGGAAAGCGTGGTATCGAGAAGCCTCCCTTCCAGTTGCCCTCGTATATCGCGGACACGGGCATCGCAACCATGAGAGACGCAATCAAGGAGAAGGAGGCAAACATGTCGCTGAAGGCAAAGACAAGGGAGAGGGTTCAGCCGAAAATGGGGAAGATGGACATAGACTATCAGAAGCTGCATGATGCATTTTTCAAACATATGACCAAGCCGGTCGTCACAGGGTTCGGAGAGATGTGAGTGTACTTCATTGTCCGTTGATGCCGTGTATTTCTGAAGCACTTTCTCGCGACTGCTATGTAGGTACTATGAAGGGAAAGAGTTCGAAACATCCCTAAAGCACAAAAGGCCCGGCGAGCTTTCCCCTGAATTGGTGGAAGCCCTGTCGATCCCCCCTCTAGCGCCACCACCTTGGCTAATTAGCATGCAGCGTTTCGGACCTCCACCTAGCTACCCTACTCTACGAATACCAGGTCTGAATGCACCTATACCTGAAGGGTATGTGACCGATCCTCGAGTTTTTTTTTGTAAACGAAACTTGAAATGCTCCCAATTTTCTGACTAGTGCACAATGGGGCTTCCATCCAGGTGGATGGGGTAAGCCTCCCTTGGATGAGTACAACCGACCACTGTACGGTGATGTGTTCGGTGTGTTGCCTAAAGTAGCAGACACAAATGTGGGTATTGCTTTATCTTGTTTCGTGCCCGATTTCCGTGGGCTTACAGTTATTTGCGTAGGCTGGAGAACCAGTTGAGAAGACACCATGGGGAGAGCTGGAGCCCGAGGAAGGTACGTACGCTTGTCATGCCCCCATGTCACAATTTATCGTCCTCCATAGAGGAAGAAGAAGAAGAAGAATCCTCGGAAGAAGAAGTGGAAGAAGAGGAGGTCACCGAATCTGCTACCGCCGACGGTTTGCAGACACCGTCTGGACTGGCTACGCCTTCTGGACTTACGAGTGTTGTCTCGACTGTCGCGGGCGGACTTGAGACACCCGACTTTTTGGAGCTGCGTAAGACGACACGGGAGACTGGAGAGAGCACGAGTGGTCCAAGGTCGTTGTATCATGTCGTGCCGGAGAAGCAGGCAACCGTGCGTGGACTTATGGGGAGCGAGAGGGGGTACGATGTTGCTGCTGTTACGGGTGGACAGGCAGCTATACCTGTACTGGGAGAGGATCGTGGTACAAAGGTCGGTTGACTCTCGAATTTATGGAGGCGTAGCTGACCGCCGTCGCCTCCATGTGAATAGCGCAAGAATGGAGTGGACGTTTCATTGGACGCGTCCGAGCTGGAAGGAATGTCTACGGAAGACTTGAAACGCAAATACGAGCAGCACACGAGGGGATCAGCAGGTGTCCCTGGCTCGAAAGAAGATTTTTCAGACATGGTTGCTAAAGAGATGGCGAAGAAGAAGCAGAAGATGGATAGGGAGAAAGAGACGAAGAAGGGAGAGAAGTTCAAGTTTTGAAGTAGGCGACATGTTTATGGAAATGTTTCTCTCTTTTGAGCACTCGTTCTCGTTCGGTTGGACTGGCGTTATTGGCTGCGCATTGTCGTAGACCCGAAGTAACCGGCCGTTGACTCGACTATTAGTGAGATACAAAAGGCCACCATGTGAAAATGGTATCATCATCAACTCTTCGTCACTACATAGATCGACTCGTACTCACTCGGAGGCATCGAAAAGCCTCTTCGCATCAGCTTATCGTTTATTCGGGAATGGTAATCCAATCGGAAGCATTCTCTGCAGCCTCACCAGGACAACGGCCCGTACGCGCTAGAGAGCAACCCGACTTTGCCTTGTCCCTGCGATCTCGAACGCAACTGCAAGGAAATTATCTCTACGCCGCTATTCCAGCCAAACGAGCCGAAGAAGATGGCGACGACGTGTTTATTTGCTACCCGTGGACTTCACCATCATTAAAGTCCAGCCCGGCGATTATTTGATTACTGGGTACGTGAACGCCAGTACGTGATTGCGGACTTCAAGAACGAAACTCTGCGGGACCGCATTCTGAGGTCATGGCGCACTACTGAAGTCGGTAGGACGGTTAGCCCCAAAGTCCTTGAGGCCTCCTCCCTCACCGTTGCCGGTTAGCCCTGGTCATCTACCTTCCCTTGCGAGTTGACCGTCTGCTGCAGGGTCGTACATCATCATTGCCGGCTTTCCTGTTCATCTACTGATACCCGAAAACGACTTGTTACTTTGCTACTTTACCGAAAGGGTGTTTAAACGCTGAAACAGTAACTATGAAGAATTGTGAGAAACGTCTCCTGCTTCTACCAGTTACATAGCTCATGACAGCACTGCAAAGCATTTCCAGCAGGCCGCTGAGCAGTGGCATATCTTTTTCGGAACAGTAGACAACGGACATCCTATCTGCTTTGGACTCGTTCAACGTTACTCCCGCGATGCTCGCGCATACATGGCAATTAATCTGCGTCGCCCTTTTAGGGTCCGAAAGGATCCCACTAGGAACTACCACCACATCCTAAGTATTCGAGAGATGGCTCTCACAAAACATCATCAAAGAAAACAGTTTTTTCGCCCCTGCCAATCGCCAATCTCCCTCTCTTAAACTCCACAAATACTTCCGGGACACCAACCGCGGGACGTATAGACAACTGATACAATGCCGCACGGGTCACGCCTTTGTGGGCGAATATTAAGTTACTCATCCTTTGTACTGGTGGAAGACCCGTCCTGCTCGTGCGGCGAACTGATACAAACTCGTGAACACATCGTCGCTTCATGCCCTAGCTTCGAGAACGAACGAGACACCCTATGCGCTCCCTCCAAAGACTGAGTCATAATGGATGTCCTGGGCACAGAAAAGGGAATGGAAGCCCTCATCGAGTCCCTCGACAGCACGGACGCCTTCAAGAAAGCAAATAGAACCGACCCGAGACCAGTCTCGTCCTCAGTGTAACGCCATATCGATGCTTTCATATTTTACTTCCGGATTACACAGGTACATACCACATCATCACAACAGATGCCTTACTAGTCAACTTTGAGCTATTTGCGCCAATTCCCAATGACCATTAGGTAGCCGTACATGTGTTACAGACAACTCCATGGGCCTTTTGGCGCCGCGTCTTAGTAGCAGTCTACTTGTTACGGTATATAAATATAGAAAAGCTCTGTCTCGTCATGTAGGTCGGCTCAAGTCCAAGGGGTATAAGATGTTATTTTATCACCGACAGTTCAAGGCTTGGGCGTGATGTATAACGTGTCTGACTTGGGTGTCCCATATTTTGAGTGACAGTGTGCCAATAAAATGTCATGATGGCAAAGCGCGGGCCGCACGGCCCCCCGACTGGGTGTTTTGATCTGGGAGCAATCCGTGTCCGACAGGGCTGTGCTTTGGTGAAAGCGCCCAACGACTTTCTCCCTCTCCCCCAACCCATCCATGAGTGGGCGGTGGACTCGTGTCGTTGACTTCTAGCTGGTAGGCTGCCTGCCCGGTAATGAATGTTGGCTCATCGAAACCTAAAGTCTAACCACGCGGCGCTCACATTCTTAGAGTCGGTCGGAAACATTACCTGTTACCAGTTCTCACCTCACTCACCTGCACTCCTTCTCAACTCGCTTTCTATTCAAGCGTTGGCTCGCCAGCCGCAAACCACTATAAACTAACGAAGCTTATTGTTAACCCGAGTTATGTCCAACGTTCGGATGTAAGTTCGTTGATTGGGTCCAATGATTCCTCAAAGAACCGACTGTCTTTGTGCTCCAGTGCCCTCCAACCTCCTCCCAACATTGACTTTGTAGTGGGTACGTTTCAGATTCATTGGTACAGCGTAGCCTCAACAGTGCCTTGGTCTGATTGGTGTCTTTATGACAACATGCAGGTTATCCTGGTATACCACCGGGTGCTAGAGATCGCCCGCAGGCTGCCGTCAAAGGTGTACGTCCCCGCATTCATCCTTGGCGTCAATACATACTAATCCAATGTTCCTTTTCGGGGGATGTCTATGGCGTAATCTTGAACCATGGCTACATGATACCTTCTTCCTTGCATCCTCATTCAGGCCGTCGAAATCCGTGTCGGAGCCCAGGGAGCCAAAGCAAAATGGGTAAGAGTCGAACTGAAGAAGATAGAGACACTCCCAGGAGGCGGCCAAGCCAACTCCTATTACGATCATATCGGCTCCAGCCCAATTGTCCTCTGGCAATCTAGTGAAGAATACAGCATGCTGCATTCCGTGAGTCCTTTGCCTCGCCAACCCCTTCCTTCGTGTTTTCCTGCCATCGCGCAGTGCGTCCGTCACACTGCGATGTTTGTCGTTGGATCGGCGACTCGAGTCGCGCGGTTCACGCCTGGATGCGAATCATGGAACGTCTCTCATGAAGGACTCGAATATCTGACTCGGCGGAGCTGTTCGAGCCTTCGTTCGCGGCGAAGTACTGACGCGCGTATTCTTCCCCCAGCAAGATTTCCCATTTTTGATCCGGATACCTGAGTCGATACCGCCAAGTATTGCACTTGAAAAAGGGGGTACGCACCACTCTACATCGCCTGCTCTGCGGTGTTCGTACTGACTGTTGTCCTTTTGTCAGCTGGAATTCGCTATGAGCTCGTAGCGACGGCATGCACTCTTGGCAAAAAGTGTGTCCATCATCTACGTAAAGACACCCTCAAACTGATCTGACCCTCAGGGGCTTCTTTCGCCGCCGGAAGAGTACCGTGGTATCGCAAGCGACGACGATCATAATCGACAAGCACGAGCTCCATTCTACATGGCCTGTCTACTCTCAACCCGAATCCCGTTCAACACTTCAAGGGGGTGTCCGCCTCACTGTCGAACGTGGGCGGACATGTTATGGTCCTGGCGATCGCGTCTCCGTCACAGCCATCCTCCGCCCTGAAACCGCACAGCCACTCACACTCCGTGGGTTCGAGTTTACCCTGAAAGAGACGACAGTGTTCAGGGCGGGTCCACATGCGTCAGGGGCCGGTGGCGGCAGCGCCAACAAACGAACTGGTCCACAAGTCCGCATTGCGATTATTGGCGAACAGAAAGTTCCACTGCCAAACACCACTCTACATAATGAGTCACAACATAAAGCGGAGTTGGGATGTTTGATTCCTAACACGCATACTACGACGTCGTTGAACGCAGCAAGGCATATTGATATTACGTATATCATTATCGTTCGAGCATTGGTCGGGGCACAGAGTGTGACTATGGAGTTACCGGTCATCGTGTCGAATTGGCCGAGGTGAATGGTTCATGCCCTGGTTGTTATTTCGGGTTAACTGACCGATTGACCGTAGGAATGTGTCGGAAGAGGCTATCAGGTTAGTTCGTCCTTTTTCATCGAGTCCTACATTGTACATATGGACTCACGCCGTGTCTATCTCAGACGCATCGGTCCTGCGCCTAGTCTCTGCATGATCTCCCCATCTAGTACTGCACCCACCGTTCCGATTACGTCGACCACGTCACACCACAACCCATCTGGTAGTTTCTCAGCCATGCAGGATCACAATTTCTCGTCGGCATCAACAGGAGGGACAGCTGGGCGCAGCTCTCTTATCCCACCCCGTCAACATGTGCAATATAGTTCCGCGCCTATTGGACACAACGGAAGTGCGCGGCGTGATACCCAACTCGAGGCCGATGAACTGGGAGGATTGATACATGGACGTAGAGGATCGAACACGAGCACTATTGACCATCCCGGGTTCGGCGCTGGCAATCAGGGATTCCAACAGTCTGGAATGGCTCGCATTGAAGAGGACGTCGCAAACTTGACCGCGGGTGGTGCCGATGTTACAGCTCGACCTTCGTTGACGGGCTCTATCAGGACTCATCAGCATGGACGTCAACCGAGTGCGACGGGTAGTCAAGCGGGGCATCAGCAAAATAGGCTCACCATCACGAATTATAGCGAAAGAGAGGCCGAGGCTATTGCAGCTGAAAACATGGACCTGAGTTCTTCGGGCGGTATGGGTAGTTCTAGTGGTGGTAGGCCGGGGTTGAGACCATCGTCGGGACCTCGCGGTCAGTGGCCGACTGCGGAGGATGAAAAGACGCAATTGTATGCAAGTGCGGTGGCCAGAGTTCAACAGGTCCAAGGAGCTGCTGCTATGGCGAACGGGGCAATGCACAATGACGTGAGTGCGATTCAGCTTTTATTCCTGTCATGTATAGTCTGACTAATGGACCTGATGATCGCTTCAGCCTGCTTCTGCGAACGTAACACCAAAGAAGTCCATAACACCCTGGCCGACAGCTGAGGAAGAGAAGATCCGACTATACGATCAAGCTCAAGCAACTGCCAAACGAACGCAGGCCCTCGGGACATACTCACCATCTCTCCATAGTCGCACGAGTTCCGAAGCCAACGGTCTTCCGCGTGCTGGCTCGCCCACGCGTGGAGGGAGTGTCGGGGTGCATGCTGCGGCAGCAAGTCCAAGCGTAACGATGTCGGCGGGGGCGGCACTCTACCAGTCTGGGTTAACCTCGATGAACTCAAAGCCGTCTAATTCAAACCTGAATAACTCGCGTACGTCGCCCAGGCCACCGCAGACGGCGACGTTATCGAGTGCGCATAATGTGCCGCACTACCCGACTGCAGAGGAAGAAAAAGCGGCATTGAGGCGGTACCATGAAGCCAAGCTCGCTGTAGATCGGAACCAGAACACACAATACGCTTCTAAGGAGGGTATCATCACTCCTGCTCCGGTATCGTATGACACACTGTACCCACGAGGTGCTTCATCTTCATCTAGCGGGCCTGTAGCAAGCTCGAGCCATGTTGGACCCGCTACAGATATGCCACCTCCCTTCGAAGCTTCTGGCAGCCACCAAGAAGAGTATCTGACGGAGAAGGAAAGACTGAGAAGACATTACGAGGCACTTGATGCCGCACCACGCACAAGCCCTCCCCCTCCTCCAGGACAGGGAACGTCTAATCAAGGTCCTTCGCCGGCTTACACAACACCGGCGCCGTCGTACGCTGCCCCCCCTTCGACGGAAAGCGAGCTATCGGAGAAAGAGATCTTGCGCAGACGATATGCCGAACAAGACGCTACTGCGTTCGCTCAGCCAGAGTCATCACCACAAGGGTATCAATCCTCTCCCTCACCTCCCGCGCGTATTAACGGTACGCGTGCTCACCCTGTACCCCCCGTGGTGAATGGAAAAAGACCACTCACAGCAGCAGAGGAGAAAGCCCAATTAAAAGCCAAGTACGAAGCGGAGGCGAGAGTGTCAAATAATGGTAGTAGTGCGCTCGGGCATCGACCGAGTACCAACAGCCACACGTCTACATCATATCATCCCTATACCAATGGCGGCGCATCACAGGGCTCTCCACCGCCGTTGATGCCCCGACCTCCGGCAGAATACATTCAAGAAACCCAAGAAGAAGACTTACGTGGACGATACTATGATGGCATTGGCGTCGATGAAGCTCTACAAGGCATCCCGTCGTTGCGCACGATATCTCCTATGCGGGACCCACACCTCGAAGTTCGACCTTTCTCACCTTTTGACATCGGGCTTGGCTACGATGCGACAAATTCCCTGCGCTCGCCACCTCCACCACCTCAGCATTGACGTCGATGTATCTATTGTGTATGCCTTGATTTCTTTTGCCTTCCTTTTATTTCCCCTCTCCTTATTCAAATGTTTTGTCACTTGCTTTTACCTATCCCTTCAACCTGTTGCTAATTCCTTCTACTCTCCCCACTTTCCTTATCCGGGATACATATACCAGTTTTGCTGTACGGTATTGACATCTACTCCGAGTTGAGTCCAGACTGTTTGTTTCAATCGTGCTGAAGTGTAAGACTCAAGGGTGGTGTAGTTTTTCCGGTTCTGCGATGAGCTCCTACTGGCAATATCACCGGCTAGCTGTTGGTACCATCCAGCGAGTAGTACTTCGACGGTACCCCGGGAAAGGTACCACCCGCGGAAGCCCCTGTTCTTGAGCATCAAACATTTGTGACAGTTGTGACGTTCCGAGTCGCTGCGTAGCGAGCTCGAAACACGAGAGTGAGCATCACCCAAAAAATAAATTCACTACAGTACTAATGGCAGCGGCAACTTGTAAAATAACACTACGTACATACCGTGACGCGACTACATATATGTTTCGTTGATTGGCGTTGAGGCTTGAGATGGCATGACAAGACCGGACGCGGTGACTACCTGTCTCCAGACCCAACCATACATTTTCTTCCGAGTATTCTTCTCTTTTGTCTCGTACATGCGTCGACCTGTTTGTGTACTTCACCGGGTATTCCCCTCGCCAGAACCAAGTTCATCTCTTCCGTTTTGTCTTGTTGGCGCTCGCTGCAAAAGCGGGACCATTCACCGTCGTTGGCGGTGAGGGTACAACGTTATACACATCCCCTGCATCCGCAACCTCGCATTTGCGTTTCCGACCGCGACCGCTCGTCGCTGGTGGACTAGCGGCAAGAGCGCCGATATTCGCGTTCGACGACGGTGGGGAAGTTTGAAGTTGTAGAGGCGAGGGGTTTATAGAGGTATGGTCGAGGTTATGATGAATGGCGGCGACAGGCATACGAATCGAGGGGGGCATGGCCACGATGTCACTGCCATCTTGAGAGGCCACTTCATCCAAAAATGCATGTAGTTGCTCAGAAGGCGTTCCGGCTAATTTTGACTGGGTTTCCTTTGCTTTCGCTGCCAGTGCGACAGATGGATCTAAATGTTCAGCCAAACGGTCAAAGTCCGCATCCTCGTCGTTTGTGCGGGGTATGTCCATCAAGAACGCGTCGAAATCAAAATCTGGCCCGGTAAACATGTCGATGTCACCAGTATTATTCCCCCCCGCTGTGCTGCTATTGCTACTCACGGCACCGCTACCGCCACCGCCTCCGTCGGGAGGGCTGCCGCCTACTCCATCCGCGCGGTTAGTGTTCGCGACGTCGAGTGAGCCAGGGTCAATGCCGAGCGTTTGAATAAACGAGTTGATGTTAGACTGAAGTTCGTCCACGTCATTGCTAATCTCAGCTGCGGTACGATACGTCTTTTGAAGGCGGTCCTCGTGCTGTTCGAATGGCACGAGTTGATCCGTGTCCGGGGTACCTCCAAGAAGCGAAAGCGTGAAAGGCGAAGCAACGTTGGTGGGTGCAGTCATTTCGGACGAACCAGTATGCGAATTGGTGTCAGCGTGCGTGTCCACGGAAGCGTTGACGCCATTGCCGTAGTGGATACCGTCGTATGGTCCGATCAGCTGTTGTAGGCTCTGCTGGCTGGGCTGGTGAGGGAACAAGTCACTTGATATAGACTGGTTCTGAAGTGCGTGAAGGAGCTTCTGCATGTGGGTTGGTGAATTGAGAACCTGGGACAATGCAGCTTGGACTATGGCATCGTTGTTGTTCCGTGGAGTCTGTTGCTGGGCAGCGGTCGTGAACAAGTCAGAGGTTGGAGGCGCATTTCCGGACGTATGGTGGGCGTCGTGGGTTTGCGGTTGCTGGGGCATGGGCTGGGACCTTGTATCAGTAGGAGTCGGTGCGTCGTTCATGGACGGTTCGAGGGATGTAAATCTAGGGGACGCGAAAGACTCTGAGGGAGCAGTTTTCGGCGTGTCCATGGATCCAAACAGACCTGATGCACAAAGCGTCAGACTACGAGCGCATATACATGTGCGTCGATGTGCGTACTCATGGACGGTGACTGAGCAAGTCGACCTTCATCTTCAGTCACATCACTAATCTCAACACCTCCCTTTCCATTCTTACCGTCACCAATCATCAATCTTTGGGGTTTCCTTGGAACGACGGCATGTGTTCCCTCATGTTCATCACCGTTCTTGCGCACCTGTTCCGCATGACCGAATACACTAGCCAAGAATTTGACAATACGGTTGATGGTATCTTGGTGCTTCTTGTAACGTTCACGAGCAGTCATAGCTTCCTGCCACAAATGTTGATTAGAGGTCTTGAGTTCGTTGAGGTCAGCGGAGATGGCAGCCTGGTGACGTTTAATGGCTTGGATACCATTGAAGATCGAATTGATATCGAGGAGTTGATTCTGGGAAAGACCGACAGTACCCCCAACACAATCCTTGCTCAAATTTGAGTGCGGATTGCTGTCGTCGTTGGCGTTCACCGCCGGCTGTGCTTGCTTCTTACGTTGGATAAGACAAAGCATATCGGGTTGCCCACGAATAAAATGAGGATGTTCAAAGTTCCAAAACTCGGTCTCATTCTCGGAGCGAAGAACGCCTTGTTGGAGATGGGGGATCTTGTGAAAGCCGTACATGTTAAGCTGGCGTACAAAGGAACTGAAGTTTTTGTGCTTGAACCAACGCCCAAGGACATCGCTCGAGAAGCGCTCTTGGTCGAGAACTAGATGTGACATGGCATGGTCATCGCGTATACAAAAAGCGCCGAGATAACGAAGTCGAAAGGGAGGACGTACCGAAAAAAGAGTCACCCGTGTCAGACCATCGTATTAAATGGTGGTGTGATGGATCGTTTACCATCCTAGTCGAAGCCAATGAGCCTACGACGACGTCTGAGAGATGAGATAGAAGATGTACTCGTATAACTTCTGTAAGAATGCGGGAACAAGTTGACGTGCGGGTTTGTTGAGATGAGATGAGCTCGTTCGCGGTGCCACTGTCAGAGACTTTTGCGGTTCGGCTGAAACCGAAGCTGCTGCCATTGTCGACGTCGTCTTCGTTGTCGTTGTCGTCGTCGTCGAACAGGAAGCGTGGCACACCAAATAGGCGTCCATACCGAAACGGGAACCCTAAACCAGGGATTGCGTCATCTCATGTCCGGACCAGCTGCGATCTTTCCTAATGGCCACCGGTAGAAGTACATTAGCATGTACTGTAGATTGTGGATACACTATTAGCGTACACGTCCCTAGATCATCCATCCAACCGCACGGCATGCTTGCTCATATGTCTAAAATTCCGAGTTGCCTCATCTTCATATCAATCTCCTCGCGTAGCATCACGATCCGACTATCCAACCGCGACGACAAGTCCGTCTCTCGCGTACACAGCGCGTGAGCGTGTGCAAGGGTGTCCTTGGCACTCTTGATCGCACGTCTCCATACCTCCAATACCGTATCACCTTCCGCGGGATCCTCCTCACTCACCACAGCAGATTTCCAATCACCTTCTTTCATATCCAGCACAGCCAGCTCGAAATGGGCCACCGCACCAACCCAGTTATTAGCTTCCACATTCTGATAGTGTTTCAGGGCATCGTAGAGCAACTTCCGCGCACCGGCGTAGTCACCCAACGTCCGATGCAAGATTCCCAATATAAGTGAACGCACTGCCAACTCGTCGGACGTGTCCAGGTCGAGAAGCCTCCCTGACTGACACGTACTCGATGAGGACGTCATATACTCAGTCTGTATGCCCACAGGCGGTGTGAATGCGGCCAACTCTTCGATATGCACCAAGGCTGTTTCCTTATCAGCATGTGCATGTGTGTTCCACGCTAAATCGGAAGACGGAGTCAATTACGCATTCGGCATCTCCGTCGTTGTTACCTACCGATAGCAAGTTCTACAGAGACGTAATCCGGTCAGCAGGTTCATGTAAACGATATCCAACGTAGCGACTGCACCTTCTGCAGGGCTTATTTTCATGGATTCTGCAAATCGCATCGGGTCTCCGCCCCGACGAGCATGCTTCTGCTTGTAGAACGCGACTACGCACGATCAAGCATTGGCTAGGAAGTAATTCGGAGGACGCACGTTTCTTCTTGATGAACACTTCCGTGGGCATGTTCCTACTTCTTCGTTTGTCCATGATCTGCGAGAGTGCATCTAGTAGACTTTGAGCCTTATCCGATTGTCCGATGGATATATAGCACCCTGGAAGACGTTACTGCCTACTCAGCATGTGGTAAACGGAACGCACCAGCAGCGAGGAAGTAATACGTCGCATGACTCCTGCAGACCACACAAGACCTGGGTCAACTTGTACGTGATGGGGTAATAAAGCAGTCTGGCCCACCAATTATTCATCTTTGCAACATCCATAAACACCTGCGCACTCTCTTCATATTGCCTACATTGAAATAGTGTCCATGCAAGCTCAAACGCCAACTACGTGCCACATAGGACACGCGGGGTATACTAGTCTCAGACGTACACACGCAGAAAGAAAAGGGTATAACCCGTACCAACGCATCAGCCTGCGGGAATGATCTTTGTCGGTCGCTTTGTAGGCCCTCTTGAAGTGTAACCATAGCCCCCTGGGGATCACCTATCATGCGTTGAATCTTGGCCTGAAACGGCGTGGTCCATGATGAAAATGGATGATATCCACGAAACCACGACTTACTTTATTGAGTATCCACAAGGACCCTTTAGGGTATCGCCGAGATATTCTGGCACGATACGATCAGGCTGCAATGTGAATAGCGCATATCTACAAGAGAGACATACCTCCTCACGATGCCTCTGTATTGATCTATGATGTGCTTCTCGTCCGCTTGATAACCGGAGGCGAGTAGCAGGACACCATAGTATGTCATCAACACCAATCTAGCATATGCATACAGTCAGCCCAGTTGTGAACGAACAATTCAATGACCAGGATCTTTTTTTCAGTGCCCTCCGTACAACCAAACGCGCTCCAGTTGGGAAGGAATGAAAAGAACTACTAACCCTGCAAAAACGGCATGCACGTCTGTGCGCGCAGCAGACACCGCAAGCGCTTTAAGAGCCATTTGTCTGTCGTGGCTATAACCAAGAAATCCGACCACGTTTCTACATATCACAGTGCAAGTATCAGTCATTAGTCCAATGACCACTCCACTCAGCACCCGTCAAAGCTAAGGTTCTCAGCATAAACACGTACCTTATCTTCGCAGGTAACAAAGACAAGACCAGATTGAATAGTCCATACCCTGAGGAAGAATGAGACTTTTCTAAAAGAAAGGGAGATCAAAAACACCGAATGGATACGTACCGAACGCTGCCCCTGACAATACAAGTTCTTCGACAGGTCCATAGGCAGGGTTGGTGATGGTCCCAAGAATAGGTATGGGCGTAGCGAGTGCACCGAGTCCTGTCCACCGAGAGAAGAATCCGGACGTCCGAACGGAAGTAGCAGGAGCCGTCTTAGCGTATTGCAAACTTCCCTCTGAAGGTTTGCGGGATGCTGCAGGTGTGGCTTGGCTTGGCGTCGCGTATGCATCTAACCCGTTGGGGTATAGTGTTTTGAATAACCTGGTGTCCTGGTAAGTATATCACGCAAATCGACCAAGTCTGAAAAACTTGCTTATTAAATTTCGAGTGTGCGCTAGGAGAGAGGCCAGGTATAAGATAGGAAAAAGGAGGAGAGAACAAACGAAGTGCAAAGGGCTTGCCTGTTAAGTTCGTACCTGAAGGAATCCCAGTGTGAGCCGTGTGGCGCATGATCGAGGAACGGGGACTGACAGACACTGGAGGTATCCCTTGTACGATTCTCTGTGCAGTGAATAAGTGCGTGATCCATGAGCTTACTTGCAGGACAGCTTGGGTCGGGGAAAGGAACATGTATAGATGAAAAGTGCCACGTACGATAGTGCATGAGTCACCCCGAGGAGAACGACGGTGTCCGTGTGGAGTACTTCCCATTCGATGCCCGATCGGAAACGATGACTCGGGGTGGATGATTTAGCAAGTTTCATGTGTTTCCTCGCGCCTTGTTCGGCGAGGGTCAAGCACTTCACGGCATCCTCCATGAGTTCGGGCTTCACACAGGGGTAATAGAGTCCGAGTTCGGGTTGGTCAGGGGATACGCAGAACCGGACTGGACGAACCTCCATGCCCAACGCAGCTTTCAGAAATGCGCATATACCGAGGCCCATGAGGTGAAACGGTGAATTGTCCTGGCCCTCCGTGCCAAAAACCTCGACAGCAGCTTCCAGATCGTTTGCGAAGAGCAAGTCGAAGCCTTGGGTTGCGAGACGTAGCATCTCTTCGGTATCCTGTGCAGTGGTCATCTCTACCTTGAATATGTCAGGAAGTACCTGGGTAAGTTGGTCAAACGCCCTGCCAAGGAGGACACCCGACTTCCGACGACCGCAACGTTCCGAACACCAGCAACGACAAAGCCTATTACCAGTACATTTCATGACTGTGCGCCAGATTACGGTCAGCTCGCTCAAGCAGCTTAAGAACACCGTCATCGGGAACCCATCTGCCAAGTTATCGCTTGCCAGAGACTCTGCGTTCATCCATCTGTACGAATATGCCGCAAGGTTCGTTTGGCGGATACTAATACCACCACAGACTGGTCAGTTGTCTGAACCATCCCACAACACCGAGCACTCGCGAGCCCCAGGGCTCACAGGATGACATCCGAATTGAAGCCGTACACGTCATCTCATCCTTGGCATACGGTATGTCGTTCGTGCGTTCCTCAGAGCTTGCAAGACTCATACCTACTTTGCGTCCGACAGGTTCAGAAATAACGCTGTCCAGTTTACTCCGCGCCAATGCCCACCAAGAAGTCGTTCGTGCACTCGCGAATCCGCATGTACTAGACGATCACCGGTTGAAGGCGGCACTTGCACGCGGCCTGCGTGTGCTTGCCAACTCGATGGCTGATGTCGTGGGTCACTCGCATGGACCTATACGCGCCTACACCTCGGAACATCTCGCGGAGGCCAAGGTCGCGCTCAACTTTCTCTTCGAAGTAGGTTGTTCACCCGTGTGCACTGGTCGAGTAGGATGGCTAACGGGAAAACTGATACCGTGAACGACACGACCCAGTATGAATGTCTCGATGTTTACATTCCCCTACTCGATGATTCCTCTCCACAAACATCTCTCTCCATTGCTCAACTTATTGGTGCCGCAGTCCTCACCGACGCCCACCGCACCGCCATCATCGAATGGCTCCCGCCTCGAGAACGCCAAAAAGAAGTAAAAAATCATAGGGGATGGGAGAAACACGATCTCATCTACCAGGCTGCAAATGGTAAACATGGAGCTTGGGTCCTTCGTCACCTTATCGGTATGATCCAGAGAAAGGATGTCAAGGTAAGCATGTGTCTGACCATAAGTCAAAGCCGTGTAATTGGGAAACAGACACAAGAAGTCGCTTTATCTGCTCTTGGAGCATTGGCGATGGATAATCCCACCGTGGCAAACATTTTGACCAAGACATCATTAGAGGGTACGTTTGGCATCTGCTCCCATGGATGTGTTCTAACGTCAGAATGCATGAAGCGGCCGTTCCTGCTCTTAACCTTGTTTTGGCACATGCCAAAAGCCGGGTGACAAGCGTACAGCTGGCGGCTTCGTTGTGGTTAGTTTACTGTGTGTATACCCCGTTCATCCGTTCACCCCCGAGTGATTTAGCGCGACTCACATCATCCGCGCGCAAGGAAACCACCACCCAGGACATTCGGACCGCACAACGGCCCTAAGTGTAATTCATGTCGTCAACCGCATCCTTTCCTCGCCATCCGAGCAGCCGCAAAACCAAATCAAAGCATGTTACACGCTGTGTAAAGTTGCTCTTGTACTGCATAGCGTGTTTTGACGTCCTGTTTTCCGTACAGATTCACTTGTCAAGGACGAAAGGGATTTTTGCATCGAAGCAGCTGACCATGGCGTGTTAGCCAATCTAGCTTCTCTTGTCAAGTCGATCACACCCTTAGAAAACACCTGCGACTGGGAAATCGATGAGCCCGAATACAGGGTTGGCTTGAGAGAAGTTCATCTACTTTTTCTGTCCTCATTCACGCGTCATTCACGAAATCTGTCTGTCAGGCAACGCTCAAAGCCATCGCAGCCATCTCACTTTTCGATAAGGTGATCAAGCGGGAGGTAGCCGACACGTATAATCTGATGCCTATCATACAAGCCTGTCTCACACAAAAGAATGTTGGCGTGCGATGTTCGGCATGTCATTGTTTGCGCTCGCTCAGTCGGGATACGGCCGTGATTAGGACGAATATTACAGATAGTGGTGCTGGGATGGCGTTGTATCGGGTGTTCAAGAAGGAAGATGAGGATGTGCGTGTGACTGCTGCTTCGTTGGCCACGGTCTGTAACCTCGTCAACGATTTCTCCCCTTTACGCAGCGTGAGTGTGGCCGCTCTGCTTGCTACTTTCACACCTACTTGCTGATTGTTGCCGTGTTTTTTAAAACCATGGACAGGTTATGTTGGAAGACGGGCTGTTACCGAGGCTGATGCAATTATTTGAGATGGAGAACCAGGAGATAAGAGTAAGCGTGTTATGGGCTATAAAGAATCTTCTCGCGAAAAGCGTATCGCGCATGAAAGACACGACCATGCAGCATCTAGGCTGGTCGTACCTAGCAGAGTGCGCTCTTTTTCGAGATCACGATTAATACAGCGTTTCTTAACTCCTACTCCTGGTATTAGACTCGCGAACGATTCGGATCCGGAGATACAAGAGCAGGCATTTGCTATCCTGCGTAACCTTACCGAAGACGAAACAGGCGTCAGCTTGGTTTTCGAAGCGATGGGCGATGATACTTTGGCGAATTGTCTTTCTGCAGGACTGGACTCCCCGCATGAACTAGTAACTCGAGAAGTACGTCAATCCCCTCCTCAACTTTCCTGACCCGCCCGTCCCTACATCTTTCACACCTGTCATCGCATCGGGTGACATCGTACTGATCCAACCACTCGAAATTGGCGCAGACAACCTACGTGCTCGGGAACATTGCCAACAGCTCTCGGTCCCAACAAGATCTCATATTCACACACCCACATATCCTTGACGGGATGCACCACTGTCTCGCAGATGCCCGCCCTTGGGCACGCGTTCCACTCGTCGGATGTCTGCTGACTCTGCTCCGTACTAACCCCCGACGGAAACGCGATCTCATAGAAGCAGGGTTTGTCTCGACACTTCGGCATCTCTGCGAACGAACTGGTAGTGGGACCAGTGTGGGTGGAATTGGGAGCTCGACCACGGGCACGAGCCCGGTGGGTCCAAGGCAACATATGCATCTGTATCATTTGCATCATCCGCATCGTCATATGATATGTCCGGAGGATGATAGAGAGGCTGCTGTACTCGCAAAGCAGGTATTGGATTTGATGGATCCATCGATAATTGGGGAAATGTTATGATGTGTGCCTACTAGAGATGGCTTGAGTTTTAGGCATTTTCTAGTGGTGGAACGATGTCTCAACCTGTGTAAAATATTGTTTTGGATGAGTGGATTCTGGTGATATCACTGATGTATTTTCTGTAACTCTATACGATTTTCCAAGCCTTGGGGACCACTGCCAGTCATGCTGACCCTAGTGTGGGGTCTGAAACGCAAGTGCCGATTCCGACACAGCCACGCCATTGTACTTCCTGACACGTCAGTTCACGCTTGCGGCGACGACGAACGATGCCAGTGTCGTTCTTCGACCAGCTCGTCCAGTTCGATGCCTTCCCAAAACTTCCCTCCACCTACAAGTCTCGTTCGGAATCGCGCGGTCTGTTCACCCTCCTCGTCGCCCTCATCGCCTTCCTTCTCGTCCTCAACGATTTCGGGGAGTATATTTGGGGATGGCCAGATTATGAGTTTAGTATCGACACCATGTCGGATAGTTTCATGGACGTCAACGTCGATATGGTCGTCAATATGCCTTGCCAATGTCCGTTGCAGTATTGTACCGCTTATTTATTCGTCGTACTCACTTTACTGCAGTCCTCAGCGTAGACCTCCGAGACGCGCTAGGTGATCGTTTGTTCCTCAGTAAAGGATTCCACCTCGACGGCGTAAATTCTTTCACCTCCTGTTATCAATAACCACTGACTTCGTCCAATATATTCAGACCGTCTTCGATATTGGTCAAGCAACGACCCTAAAGTGGGTTTCCCAACCCAACCCCTCTTTACATACCAATGAATCTGTTCCAGAGAACACCAGAAATCTCTCTCTGCACGCCAGGCAATAGCTCAGTCGAGGAGCTCGAGAGGACTATTCTCTTTCTTCAGGCGGAAGCAACCGGAGTTTAGGCCTACATATAACCACCAACGAGATGGAAGTTCGTGTAGGATTTATGGGTCTCTTAGCGTCAAAAAGGTCACCGGTAAGCACATCTCGCGCCTGGAGCGGGCTCCAGCTCTGACCACTGGGACCGGACGTAGCCAATCTACATATCACCACCCTCGGTCATGGATATGCCAGCAGCACGCACGTCGAGCATGACAGTAAGTGTCTTTTTATTTTGGCGTGGATTGGTCTTCGTTCACACTCGATCTGGGGGCTAGAGATGAACTTGTCCCATGCCATCACCGAGTTTTCGTTTGGGCCTTACTTCCCCGACATTGTCCAACCTCTTGATTATTCTCTCGAAATTGCCAGCGAACGTAAGTTCCCCACTGCCCATACTCTTCTATTCCATTTTTTTCTGTCGTGCTCACGCCGTATGTGTCCCGCAGCGTTCGTAGCTTACACCTACTTCCTCCACGTCGTACCTACAACTTACATCGCCCCACGGAGTTCACCTCTCCACACCAACCAGTATAGTGTCACTCATTACACCCATGCATTCGCACACGGAGCCGGTACTCCCGGTATATTTTTCAAGTTCGATCTTGATCCCATGGTCATCTCGATCCATCAGCGCACCACATCGCTTATGCATTTACTGATAAGGTCAGCATGCACGTGTATGAAGGACGAGTAGAAACTGACACCTGACACGATAATCAGATGCGTCGGCGTCATTGGAGGTGTATTTACATGTGCATCCTACTTTCTTCGAGTTTCAGTCCGAGCCGTTGAAGCCGTTTCCGGGACGAATAGCACTCCTGGAATTGTAGCTGCCGAGGCCACCGGCGTCCGTAAGCGCTGGACAGGCGCTCACCTCCGCGCAAGAACTTCGAGTAGTCGAAACAGCTGGATTGCCGAAGGCAGTGGGGGAATCACGCCCTTAGCGTCTTCGTCTTACTCTGCAAATTATTCGACGACACCTGTGTCGGCTGCATTCGCAACGCAGCAATCTCCCTATCCGTATTCTCCATACCTGAGCTCGCAGGCTTTGCCGCAACAGGGAGGGCCGGGAGCGTTATCTGTCCCGCCAACTCCCATGACGAGTGTGGGACATAGTTTTGGGCCGTCGACACTGGGGCCTCCTCGTGCGCATGGACATGTGCATGCGAATTCGATCAGTGGACCTGTGATGGGGAGGAGTGTGAGTGCTGAGTCGCCGACCCCTCTAGCGGGACCAGTGACGGGAAGAGGGTCTGTGTTGCTGGGGGGAAAGAAGGATGACTGAGGCGTCGTAGCTCGCCTTATGTTTCCTCCACCACCTGTCGGTTATGTAAATGATACGGTCGTTATACTCGGGAGTTTCGAATTCCGGTAGGTTCGATGAGGGTATTCCAAGGACAAAACATAAACCCCCTTAGGGTTAGGCATGATAAGAGTAGACATTTGATACATGAACCCCTGATCTGTGCATTTTTGAACAGTTGGAAAATGCTCAGAACAGGGGTTCTGAATACACATAAGAGTAGAAGCAGTGAAATATTGGATGGAAGTCAAAGATATACACACAGAGAAATAGAGTGAATATAGATGGACATGGAGGTAGACCATGGTGTGTGGTCACAAGCACTGTGGTGCGCAAATTAGAAGAGGAGATATTTGGGTGGAACAGGGACATGGTATGTATGTATGATAGGCACAAGTAGTGTTGTGCGCAAATTAGAAGCGGATGAATTTGCATGAAACAAGGACACGAGATGTATGTGTGACAGGTAAAAGAATTTATGAGGCAGATATATTTTTGTGAACAGAGATGTAATGCATATGGATGTGTGTGTTCAGAGAAGCTGCTACTGGTGAGTTGTGTGTGTGAAAGAGGATCGATGCTGGCGCAATATGAGGGATATGTGGGAAGTTGTGTGTAGGGGTGCCATTGATGAGAGAGAAAGAAGTCGCACAAATCCATAAGATGCTATAATGCGCGATATAGTGGATTATGTATTGAAGTGTGTTGCAAATGTGTAGTCTAGCCTTGCTCGAACCATACACTAACCTGTGTTTATTTGGCAGAAACACGAGTCATTTGACCAGTGTAAAATACACAATGCATGCATGTAGCGTGTACTTGATGGCATGGAATAACATGGTTGTTTGCCAAGGGAAATATGTTAGAGGGAGGAAGCGGATGAAAAGGGTGATAGAAGGTAATGCAACAAGGATAGGGTGGCAACATATTGAATAGAATAGGATAGAGGAAGCGAGTTGAATGTCAACATCAAGCGACAAGCGGACTAGCATAACCATACGCGAACCTCCGTCAATTTAAAGTCAGGGAAGTTACGGAAATATGTTGAAAATGTACAGAGTATAAGAGTAGGATAGGTAAGAAGATAGAGAGCGTTTCCCCCCACCTACGCTTCCAGCCTGAGACAGACGCAATACAAGAGCGAACATAATGCCTATCTTCCCTGCCAACGGTGACGTGGAATTGAGGTGAGTGAGAAAGGAGAATGAGAAAGATATAACATACGAAGAGATTTGACAGAGTGGAAGACGCACTTTTGTTTGACTTCGAAGAGGAAGTGGAAGAGGAGGTTCTAGCTGATGAGGGGGACCACGATGTCCCCTTCAACGTTGCGGAGGTCCCACAACAGTTAGAGGCAGCAGACGGGCACCGACAAGAAGATGTAAACGTGAGCCTGTACGAAAACGACGGAGCTTACGGACAGGACCACGTCGACAAGTTCAAGGCAAGTGCAGTGAAGGCAGTGCGACTGAGCACGCTTCGATATATGCAGGAGAACAAACGAGCGATGTCTGCAATTGGGTTGCTGAGGCGGAGGCACCGGTTGGAGGTGGACCAAGAGTATGTGGTGGACGTGCACGGAGCAAACATGGTTGCACGGGTAGCACCGCATTACCTGGACTTCCTGCTCTATGTTGGATCGCGACGGGGAATGGACGCGGCATTACCGAATGTGGACGTGGACCATACGTGGGGAGCGAAGTTGCAACTGAATCTGGGGCACCGGCAGTGGCCAGGAAGTCATGGAGGGGCACTTGGATTCGACCCGAAGGGGCGTATGATGTTCATCGGGAAGCGGATGCAGGAGCAGCTTTGGATTGCGATGTTGCCGAACGAGTACCTGTCAGGAAGGGAGGGGAGGAGGGTGAGAGAGATGGAGGGATCGACGCGGGCGGTGAGCACCATGCACAAGTACATGCTGATCATGTTCCTAGCATATGTGCTGGACGAGATGCGACACGAAGACATCTCATGCATTACGCCATATCCAGAGCCACTGACGCTGGAGAGTGTGAAGGAGTCGACGGAAGTTCTGTGAGTGTCTGATTACCCTAACCAGATATATAGGGGAGGGAGGGAAAGGATGGATATGCGCATTTTGGGTGGAGAAGGATTTGCGCGACATGGACGATGATGACAGGGGGTGGCGAAGATATGCATCACACATGGTGGAACGAGAGTCGCGCATTTTCATTCATATCACAAATGCGCGGAATTGGAATACAGCTGATATACTGACATGCATTAACAACAGTGGGAGGTTCGACGAAAACAACCGAGAAATCATGCTTCGACTAACTGACATGAGGGAGCTGCATCGACATGTCATGAACAGCTGGGAAGGATGGGTGAACCGGGCACCTGCATCATGGAAGCGGGATGGGTTTCTGATGGAAAACTCACCGGTGGGGGTATGCATGCTGTATGGGCAAAACCAGCCGATCATGGTTGCAGCTGCGATGGAGGAAGAGAAGAGGAATTGGGATCGGGACAGGAACTACGGGCACATCAGTCACGTATTGTTCTCTCTGGCAACACACCTGAGGTGAGTAGGAGATATGATGAGAGGAGGGATAGAAAGTAGGACTGACATGAAATATTTCAGTTACCTGGACGTACAGGAGTGGGAGGAGATACCCATTCATGTGATAGAGCAGAACAACAGGGTGTTGTTCGACAGGCCTGACACAGACGGGAACAGACGAGAGGTGGAGGTGAGGGAGCTTGACTTGGTGGATGAGGAAGGGTTTGAGATCAATGTGTACAACGAGGGGGGATATCGAGTTCCTCAGAGGAGGCCGAGGGAGTTCCGAACGTGTGGGGTGATGTTGGATCTGGAGTGGGTGCACGAGCTGTTCAAAGGGCAGGAGGAGGAAGGGGGAGAGGTGAGGAACGAAGCGCCTTTCTATGCCTACCCGCTTGCATTCTCGCGAAGGTTCGGGAACGTGAAAAGTCCATCGGTGACAACGAACTTCGAGAGACAATTGGAGCGGCTGAACGAGGGGGTATGCATGGGGATGATGGAAGGGGAGATGGAGGAGGACGAGGACGAGGAGATGTGGAACCTGCCACATCATCGACGAAGGCCAGCGATCCGAGGGATTGGGTGCCAAATCTACAATTCGCTATCACACCAGGTACGGAGCGAGGCGAAGTTCCATGCAGTGCAGCTTGGGATGGTGACGAGCACATTTGCGGGGTCAGGGATCCAGACTGCATCAGGACAGCGACGATGGTGAAAGCGGATGGAGTTCTGCAATGGAGGGTTGCCACACGTGCGATTTGGTCAGAAGGTATCTGGGGCTGGGCAACCACAGGCGCTGCGATTCGAGAACACGTACATGGTGGATGTGAAGCGGCTGGGAGAAGAGGATCGGAATGGCAGGTGAGTGGAACTGAAATAATAATAAAAAATATGGGAAATGTCGGAAGGGATAACACATTTGGGAGAACAGGAGAATATATGAACGGGTACTGTGCCCACTTCTGAAGATGTGGAGTCATCCGAGCACGATGGGGGTGATCAAGGATGTGACGCAGGCATTCCAGCCAGAGGTAAGGATTGATCAAATTGGGAATGTGACGAGGCAGAGAGGAGACTGACGGGGGGATGTAGATGATACCTGATCTGTTCAAATGTGGGACGTACCCGATCACAGCGCTGATCGAAATGTTCTGGAAGAAGTATGGGGTGGAAGCAGGGAACCAGCGGATGATGGATGCATGCACGATCGAGGTGATGTCGATGCTTGAGCGGACACTGAACTACGGACACACGGGGAATGCGGCGGTGTTGACGAAACGGCTGATGGACCGAGCATGGCTATCTCTTGGGCTGATCAACGACGGGTTCCCGGTTCTGTCGGATATGTTCATAGCTCACGGAGCGTTGCAGCAGGGGGACATAATGGTGCGACGACAATCGTGGCCAGTGGAAGCAGAGACATGCCGACCGATGACATCGTCGAAGCGGTCACAGCAACTGACATATGGGGAGGCACACTACGAGGTGAGTAGGATGTCTATTTTGGCGCATATTCAAATGCACCTAATATTCTTACCCGGGCCGCAGGGGCCCTGCGGCCGGACGCGCCTCCTAGATGGACGCGCCCTTTGGACGCGCCCTTTGGACGCGCCTTTTGGACGCGCCCCCCATATATGGACGCACCCCTCACAGCCACAGACGTGCTCCCCATATATGGATGGACGCGCCCCTCACAGCCACTGGACGCGCTCTTTGGATGTGCCTCTAAGACGGACGTGCCTTTTTGGACGCGCCCCTCACAGCCACTGGACGCGCTCTTTGGATGTGCCTCTAAGACGGACGCGCCTTTTGGACGCGCCCCTCACAGCCACTGGACGCGCTCTTTGGACATGCCTCTAAGATGGACACGCCTTTTTGGACATGCCCCTCACAGCCACGGACGCGCTCTTTGGATGCACTCTTCACAGCCACGGACGCGCTCTTTGGACGTGCCTTTTTGGACGCGCCCCTCACAGCCACTGGATGCACTCTTTGGACGCGCCTTTTTGGACACGCCCCTCACAGCCACGGACGCGCTCCCATATATGGATGGACGCGCCCCTCACAGCCACTGGATGCGCTCTTTGGACACACCCCTCACAGCCACTGGACGCACTCTTCACAGCCACTGGACGCGCTCTTTGGATGCGCTCTTCACAGCCACGGATGCGCTCTTTGGATGTGCCCCTCACAGCCACGGATGCACTCCCATATATGGATGGACGCACTCTTCACAGCCATGGATGCGCTCCCATATATGGATGGACGTGCCCCTCACAGCCACTGGATGCGCTCTTCACAGCCACAGATGCACTCCCATATATGGATGGACATGCTCTTCAGACATGCAGCACAGCCACAGTAGGACACCTATCATCAAGGCTGCACAGTTTGTCGAGGAGTTGTGCAAGGGTAGTGTAGTGACTAGCAAGTAGCAAGTAGCAACTACTGACTACCACTGACTACCAACTAGCAACTACCGTAGGATGGACCAGCATAGTTCGTCGACGAGTTGTGCAAGTGACTAGTGACTAGCAAGGACTGACTAGTAGGGACTACTGAGTGACTAGCACTAGACCAGCAACTAGCAACTAGTGACTACTGATGATGAGGACTAGCAAGTAGCAAGTAGCAAGAAGAGTGAGACTACTAGGAATCTGGAACTAGGGAGTAGACAGATGACTTGAGACCACTAGCAACTAGCAACTAGCAAGTAGGCAAAAAAAAAAGCTGACCCCCCCCCTTGCAAGTGAGCATAAGCTAAGAGGACTAGGGACTAGCAACAAGTGAGTAGCAAAAGCAGCAAGCAGTGAGTGATGAGGACAAAAAAAAAAGACCCCCCCAGTGTGGAGAGTTTTGAGACCCCCCCGAGAGCAACACTACTAGCAAGTAGCAAGTAGCAAGTAGAAAAGTGACAAGGAGAAAAACTGACGCCTTCCAAGTGAGTTTGGCAACACCCCCCCCAACAGTTGAGGTGAGTGGCCCCCCCAGATGAGTGGAGTAAGTGACCTGGCAGGTGACCGGAGTACAAGCCCCCCCCAAAGTGACCGGGGTACAAGCCCCCCTGAGGTGACCCGGGTGCGAGGCCCCCCCCTAATAATATGCTTTCCGAAACCAAGCTTGACTTTGCATGCAACCGCCCATATAAGGAAGTCGCATGCATGCAACCTCTGCCCATATATGGAAGTTGCCTGCAGGCAACCTCTGAGGCATGCAAGGTTGCATGCGACCGCTGACTTGGTGGAGTACAGAGAGGTTGCATGCAGGCGTCCACAAGGATGTAACCTAGATGGACTTGTAGCAGGGACAAAAAAGGTTGGATGCAGGAAATCACTGAAGTTGCATGCATGCAACCTAGATGGACTTGTAGCAGGGGAAAAAAAAGGTTGCATGCAGGCAACCACCGAATGAGGAAGTTGCATGCATGCAACCTCTGACACACAAGGTTTCATGGATGCAACTAGCAAATAAGGAAGTTGCATGAAGGCAACCTCAGGAACTATGAAGCGACTACCAAGGTGGAACTAGCAAGTAGATAGACAACTTGAGACCACTAGCAACTACAGAGTGAGACTACTAGCAACTAGCCAAAAAAAACAGCAACTGGTGACTACTACTACTAGCAAGTAGGCAGACAGTGACTAGTGAGTAGCAAGTGACAATAACAAAAAAATGACCCCCCCCAGTGTCCGGAGTTTTTGAGACCCCCCCCAACAGCAACACTACTAGCAACTAATATTCTTACCCGGGCACCAGAGCCTCTGGTGCTGGACGTGCCTCCTAGATGGACGCGCCTTTTGGACGCGCTCTTTGGACGCGCCTCTTAAAGATGGACGCGCCCTTTGGACGCGCCCCTCACAGCCACGGATGTGCTCCCATATATGGATGGACGCGCTCTTCACAGCCATGGACGCGCCCCTCACAGCCACTGGACGCGCTCTTTGGACGCGCCCCTCACAGCCACTGGATGCGCCCTTCACAGCCACTGGACGCGCCCCTCACAGCCATGGACGCGCTCCCATATATGGATGGACGTGCTCTTCACAGCCACGGACGCGCTCTTCACAGCCACTGGAAGCACTCTTCACAGCCACGGATGCGCTCTTCACAGCCACAGACATGCCCTTCACAGCCACAGACATGCCCTTCATAGCCACTGGACGTGCTCTTCACAGCCACGGATGTGCCCTTCATAGCCACTGGACACGCTCTTCACAGCCACGGACATGCTCTTCACAGCCACTGGATGCGCTCTTCACAGCCACTGGACATGCTCTTTGGACATGCAGCACAGCTACAGTAGGACCCCTATCATTGAGCCTGCACAGTTCATCGATGAGTTGTGCAAGGGTAGTGTAGTGACTAGCAAGTAGCAAGTAGCAACTACTGACTACCTAATATTCTTACCCGGGCACCAGAGCCTCTGGTGCCGGACGCGCCTCCTAGACGGACGCGCCTTTTGGACGCGCTCTTTGGACGCGCCTCATAAAGATGGACGCGCCCTTTGGACGTGCCCCTCACAGCCACAGATGCGCTCCCATATATGGATGGACGCGCTCTTCGCAGCCACGGACGCGCTCTTTGGATGTGCCCCTCACAGCCACTGGACGCGCTCTTCACAGCCACTGGACGCGCTCTTCACAGCCACGGACGCGCTCTTTGGACACGCCCCTCACAGCCACAGACATGCTCCCATATATGGATGGACGCGCCCCTCACAGCCACGGACGCGCTCCCATATATAGATGGACGCGCCCCTCACAGCCACTGGACACGCTCTTCACAGCCATGGACGCGCCCTTCACAGCCACGGGCGTGCCCTTCACAGCCACAGACATGCTCTTCACAGCCACTGGACATGCTCTTTGGACATGCAGCACAGCCACAGACATGCTCTTCACAGCCACTGGACATGCTCTTTGGACATGCAGCACAGCCACAGTAGTGCTCCCATATATGGAAGGCAGTGCAGCACAGCCACAGTAGCACCCCCTATGGTTGAGGCTGCACAGTTTGTCGACGAGTTGTGCAAGGGTAGTGTAGTGACTAGCAAGTAGCAAGTAGCAAGTAGCAACTACTGACTACCACTGACTACCAACTAGCAACTACTGTAGGATGGACCAGCATAGTTCGTCGACGAGTTGTGCAAGTGACTAGTGACTAGCAAGGACTGACTAGTAGCAACTACTGAGTGACTAGCAACTAGCAAGTAGACTGATGACAGGCCAGTGCGATGGGTCAAGGAGTTGTAGCAGGGAGTGTAGTGAGTAGTGACTAGCAAGTGGATGAGCAGTAGGGACTAGGCAGGACTGACTACTGAGTGACTAGCACTAGACCAGCAAGTAGCAAGAAGAGTGAGAGTACTAGGAAGCTGGAACTAGCAAGTAGACAGAGGACTTGAGAGCACTAGTGACTAGCAACTAGGCAAAAAAAAAAGCTGACCCCCCCTTGCAAGTGAGGATAAGCTAAGAGGACTAGGGACTAGCAACAAGTGAGTAGCAAAAGCAGCAAGCAGTGAGTGATGATGACAAAAAAAAAAGACCCCCCCAGTGTGGAGAGTTTTGAGAGCCTGGCAACAGCAAGACTACTAGCATGTAGCAAGTAGACAAGTGACAAGGATGAAAAGTGACCCCCCACAAGTGAGTGAGGCAACACCCCCCCCCCCCTCCCCCAACAGTTGAGCTGAGTGACCCCCCCGGATGAGCAGAGTAAGTGACGCTGCAGGTGAGTGGAGTACAAGCCCCCCCAGAGTGACCGGGGTATGAGCCCCCCCCCCCGAGGTGACCCGGGAGCGAGGCCCCCCCCGGAAATGACGTGGGTACGAGTGTGGGCATGGAAGACGGTAGTAGTAGTAATAGTAATAAGTGTAGTGGTAGTAAGAGGTCAGACGAGGGTAGTGTTGGTAGTAGTAGGAGTAGTAGGAGTAGTTGGTAATGTGGTAGTTTTGACGAGGGTAGTAAGAGTGTAATGGAGGACAGTGGAAGTAGTAGTTGGTAAAAGAGTAGTAGGTGTAAGGGTAGTAATAGTGTTGGTAGTAGTAGGAGTAGGTAATGTGGTAGTTGGGAGGAGTGTAGTAAGTGTAGTAGTAGGGTAAGGAAGTAGAGTGGTAGTAGTAGTTTGGAGGAGAGTAGTGTTGGTAGTTGGAATAGTTGTTTAAGTGGTAGATTTGAAAATGGGTAGTAGTTGGGAATAGTGTAGTAGTGTTGGGAATAGAATAGAAGTTGGTAGTAGGGTAGATGGATTTTGTGTAATAGTAGGGGTTGGGAATATGGTAGTGTTGGGAATAGTTGTAGTAGTTGGTAGTAGGAATGGGAATAGAATAGAATGTTGTGGAAGTTGGTAGTAGTTGGGAATAGGGTAGTAAGGAAGTTGGTAGTGATAGTGGAATTTTGGGTAGTAGTTGGTAGTAGGAGATGGGAATATGGTAGTAGTAATAGTGGTGATAGTGGTAGTAGTGGTAGTAGTTGGTAGTAGAGTAGTGGTAGATGGTAGTTGGTAGTAGGGATAGGAGTAGGGGTAGTAGGGAATATATGTTTGTAGTTGTAGTAGTAGGAGTAGTAGGGCGAGTTTAGGGAGAGTAGAGTGGAGTAGTGTAGTGTAGTGTAGTGTAGTTGTAGGAGTAGTTTGTAGTAGGAGTAGGAGGGGTTTATTTGTAGTTGTTTGTAGTAGTAGTGTAGTGTAGTTTATGTAATATGTTTTTTTTTATTATGGAGATAGTAGTTGTTGTTTTTAAGTTAAGTGAGAGGTTAGGTTAGGTTAGGTTAGGTTAGGTTAGTTAGGTTAGGTTAGGTTAGGTTAGGTAGTTAGGTTAGGTTAGGTAGGTTT